>CCAG010011564.1:0-246938 GCA_001077435.1 Glossina morsitans morsitans | reverse complement strand
CCCCGCTAATATAGATGTAAATAGCGTAGATTATTTAGATATATACGACGTCGGGCCGTCAACCTCCGCCGATGCAGCGCTGAGATTGGCCGCACAACACCGCACAACACAGCTCCAACAAACACGTCACCACCAGACAGAAAAACAAAGCTGCCAGCAGTCAGAAAAACAAAGCCGGCCCGAGCCTCAAGAAGAAGAACAAGTCCAGCCCCGACAAGAAGAACAAACGCAGCAGAAAGCTGGGCTCGCAATTCGTGAGCAAGTTGACTCCTCACGACAGAGTGGTGACGTTGCAGTTTGACGAAATACACCCAAATCAAGAAACAGCGTATATTGCGGCAGAAGACAAGCTGCCCGGGTGCGGCTACGGCGAGAACGGGCAAGCGGCATCTTTCTCGCGAGTCTTCATCTTCGGGGTGTGTAGCGTGTTGACGGCGTTCAACATGCTACTCAGCACCCACAATTTAGTACATTATGGTGGTGACAAAGAGCTGTTAGAAGATCGCATCAGATTGGTGCAAGAAATTGGGCTGCATTTGAAAGCCGTTGTATGCGATAGGGCCACCGCCAACAGAGTAACCCTCCAAGGGTTCAAAAACGGCGTCTATACAAAGAGAACAGAAGAAGGACGCCTCTACAGTGCGGCAAATCTATGATTGTGCGCACTTGGTCAACGCATACCACAATAAATTGTGAAGAGATCCAAAATACGACGCAACATTAATTACTACATTGAAAAAGCAATATCTAAAAGATGAGAACAGGTCGTCGTGCAACTTCTCGCTGAACAGGGGCGCAGTACCGTCAGTCGTCACACCGAGACTTTTCTTCGAAAACTTTGCCTTCTTCGACAACGCAACGGCAGCGTTTTTGAAAGCAGCGATCAAGTGCGCAGCTGCACAGCTAGAAGAACGTGCGACTACATCGAAGCAATCACCAAACTGACGAACGTATTTCATCGGAACGAGTTAAACGATTCAAATTGGGAGGAAAATAAACAAACACTGCTATCCGTTAAACGATTCTTAAAAAAAGAATTACAAACGGACCTACTGGCAGTCGAAACGGTGATGACAATTACACAGTTCAGCAAAATGAAAGAAGAGCTGCTCCAGACTTACCCCTACGTCTCAATAAAAGGGTACAGGGTAAGTCAAGATTTGCTAGAACGATTTATCTGTAATATGGCGCCTAACTTTAGATAACGGGGGAGATTGGTGTGGGATATCGAGCAGCTATTCAGCAGATTAATTATCACGCAGTACGAGTTTTGGCGAAACTCAACGACTGACGACGACTATCGGCCAACCGAACAACTCGACTATCGCATAGAAAAACAGGCCAAAGAAGCGTTTCCATCATTTGGTCTGAACGGCAAGGCTTATAAAAAAATACTACCAATCCAGACACCGCAACACCAAGAATATTTCCGGCTATTGACCGGATACGCAGCAGGCCAGGTCATCAGAGATGCATTACGATGCCAACAGTGTCTAAATGACTTCGTAATTCCAGAAGAACAAGCTGCCAAAGAAGATGATGACATATTGTCCCACGTGTATTTAAATCCAGCGTTGCTGAAGGAAGAGATCCAAGCAGAATTTAAGGTAGTTTACGAACTATTTTATCAAATATTTAAGCAGTATATGCCAGACAATAACATAGGTATCAACATAATGACGAGCATTAGGGACCGTGTTCCCTTCTTCCAACTAAAAGGGACGTGCACGAATGGTATAAACCACAGAAGATATCTTTTGTCCTATATTATTCGGATGGCGCGGTGTGGTGAAAATTGGAAGGAGAGACCGGTCCAAAATGTTTCGTCTTTTTCGTTACAATTACATAATTAATGTGTTAATACTGTTTTTATTGTGTTAATATTGTTTTTATGTTTATTTATTTATATTAACTGGCATATATTTATATTGTACTTATATTATTTTGCTAATACTTATATTATATTGTATTACAATAGATAGCGGGGCTTTATTTATAAATTTTGTATTTGTAATATGCAATATGTATGTGTAATGTGTTATTTTGTTGTAAATGTAATGCATGTTACATCACTAATACAATTTTCTAAATATATTTGTAATATGTAATAATTTTGTAATATGTAATATGTATGTGTAATGTGGTATTTTGTTGTAAATGTAATGCATGTTACATCATTAATAAAAATTTATAAATGCAATGCATTTTTTTCTATTTTGCGTCGTTTAGCTTGTTCCTGTCAAATATATTATTAACATATTTCTTCCCATTTTGCGACGTTTAGCTTGTTTCTATGAAATACGTTGGTCAGTTTGGTGATTGCAGCAATTCCCCTGATTATTTTCAATTTATATATTTATTCTATAAAATTATAAGTAAGTCTATAATGGTGTAGGCCCGCAGGGGAGTCAGCCATTTCAAACAATTGGCAAAGCGCCTAGCACGGTACCTCTTGGGTAATGCGGAAAACTGTGCATAATACATACACAAAAAACGAAATAAAAGGCACATTAATTATTGCAAATTCTAAAATGCAGCTTCTCAAATTTTACTTCTTTATGCTTTTATAATCGCTTCCAAAATGGTTTCTGTTATATGTTGCTGATGTAATGCCTGATATGTTATATGGACAATAGAGCCAGCTATTTCGCCAATAAGTAGTAGGAGAGACGTTTTCTCCAAAGTGCTGGCTTAGTTGAATCCCAATACTTAAGTGTTTTTGCTTTAAAACATACACTTCGCCTAACTGATCCGGTTGACTTTCAGTTGAGCGTATGTAGGTGCTATATTTCTGCGACAGTCGCAATTTATGAGCAGCCATTGTTTCTTGCGCTTTAGCAAAAACTGCTTTTTCTTTTTCATCAAACTCTCAAGGATGTTTTTTACTTAATCGTTGAACTCGGCGTTTAGCATTGTGAAATACTCGATTCTTAAAGGGCTTCATAGCTTCACGGTATTCTTTCCATTGTTTCTTGCTCTCTTCAGGAGACAGATCCCAGCTTTGGTCAGGCATAGGAGGCATGGGAATAAACGGTTTTACGTTCGACATTAGCGACGGCGGTGGAAGTGGCGGTGGCGCCAATGTTGAATCGTTACTTGATACACCTTCGTTGATAGTTGGGATGGTATTCGCTTCTTTCTGTTTTAATGAATTCGTTACTTGAGAATTTTTTTGATCCTTTATCTCTAGGTTTTCTACCCTTACCCCTCGTGTAGGCATTACCATTTAATTCATTTGCAAGCCATTGCAAACATGCAAAAGTTTGGCAACCGATAATAGTGAAGAAATGTAGTTCAATTTTCAAATCCTACGAAGCTGTTAAGATTAGAAGCTAATCTAGATACGACATAGCCAAAGCGAGCGTATCTACGAGTTGATTTGCTAAAATTTAAGGATCCCGATGTTGAGATTAAACTGTGGACATCATTTAGATTTTTGCAAATCATGTTTACATTGACAGAGCTTTATGAAAGTGAAGTTCCTAGAGAAACGGTTTGGGACCTCGAACTTTATCTCACCAAATAATATGGGCAAACCGATAGTATCATTTACTAACTTAATTAAGAAGGAAACATGGAGAATAAATCCTCGTTTCTCAAGTAACGGCAGGACTAACAAACGCGGTTTATTTTTATAAGGAAGCAAATAGACATACGAGTCCTAACCTAAACTCCTAAAGGAAAAGAGAAGGAATGGCTTTTGGATGTGTCCTAATGAATCTACGTAGTTTCTTTGGGAAGGGGGCAACGCAACAGGCCCATATTCAAGTATTGGTCTCACTAAGCTCGTACATAGTACTTTTGTAACATAAGAATCGTCAAGGTCTTTAGTCCAACGTTTAATGAGATTAAGTACTGCCTAGCTTTATTTTTTATTTAACAATTATTATATAATTAGTTCAACGTGCAAATTAAAACGAACCTTATGGTCGAATAAAATCCCTATATCTATAAACGTATTTACATTTTCCAATTCTTATGAATCGATGAAATAAACAGTAGTGAATGGCGTCCTCCTTGAGAGTGAAAGCTTCTTACATCTTTTTAATTTCAATTTCATTAGCACCATGTAACCAAGTTGTTTAAATCAGATTGAAGAAGATATAAGTGCGATTCCAAGATAAATAAAGAAAACAGTTTAACATCGTGAGCGTGCGCTGGACTTACTCGCCGAAAGGAGATTATTGATGTGTAGGATAAACAGAAAAGGTCTTAAGTGGGCACCTTGAGGAACACCTGACGTCACGGGGAATTGATCAGAGATAATGGGGTTAAACAGAACCTTCCAATATTTGTATTGGACATAAGAGCCACTGGAACATGTTTTGAAAACATGGTAAGTAAACTCCGAAAGATCCGTAACAATTCATTTTCCTTTTAGAAAGCAATATTCAACTGAAGAAATTAAGAAATATAGGACTTGAAAGCGTAAACTAATTGCTGAGTGACAATTCGTTTAAACAATTTAGCTAAGACACTCAACTTAGCAATGCCTCCATGATTTCCGACGGGATGTCTGCTTTCACATTCGTGAAGTGAAATTGGGGAGCTGCTCTTTTAATACAAAGAGAAAATACCTGATTTGAAAGACTGATTAAAAATCTTTAAGATAACACCGCAGGACTTGAATATACATGGTGAAATACCGTCAGACCCAGGCGCACAATTTTAAGTGACCTTAAAGCTTGTAATATGTCATTTTCTGAGATGACCAAATTCGGAATCGAGTTTGTGGTTTGGTATGGATCGAGGTAAATCGAAATCAGCAATAGAGAAATTTTGCCGGACGTATCCTGCAAAGAGATTTAGGGTTTCAATATAACTATAGTATTGGCAGCCATTAAAAGAAATGGAGGAGGAGTATATGAATATTCTTCTTTTGTTTTTTTTTTTGTTCAATTTATAAAAATATACTATATATTACTGAGAATTGAGGATTTGACCGTTTGAACATAACTCCGTAACTTTGATGATTGAGGTAATTGAAACTATGTCCCACATAGAATGAACGAAATAGTCGGGCGTAGAACAACTTTTCACATATTTTTTGAATAGTTTGTTTTCATTATTTTTATAGCATTCCATTACTCAAACGAGTAGAATGGAAACGCAACTGAAATGGCAATTAAAGCAGCACCACCAGTGCAATCTAATAAATATTTTCTGAAAAGCTAGGTTTTAGTAAAAGCGAAACAGGAAATCTCTGTGCTCACTGAATTTAAGTAAGTGGACACAATTTTTGGGAGTTTAGGCCCCTAAATGATAGTCACTGGGCGCGGGAACTACAGAATTAGGATTTCGGGGCCTATTTCTCGGAATAAATTCCTATATTAAGGATCTTTGTGGATGCGCTACAAGTTGGTCTTTTCAACATTTGAGGAGAAAATGAATGCTCTAAGCAACAACACTCATCGAACAGCTTTTCAATTTTTTCAGATTTTTCGTACAATGCCATGAAATAATTTCAATCAACTTACATCAACTTACATGGTGTTTCTGTACCTATTGCTGTAAAAACTTTCCCTGTATGTGTAGGCTCGAAATTATTTCTTGGTGTAGGTTGATTGAAAAACTTACCGAACTGGCTGATCTATGCCTCTCCCAATGACTCCTACAAAATAAATTGACGCATCTTTAATATTTACAAATATATAAGAAAAAAAAACTCGGCTTTCATCCATAACTGAATGAGAGATGAATCAGCAGTATGGTACGATCTAAATTGGGAAATTGCTCCCCCCGGCTTGCGATTTTCGTACTTTCTGACATTGTATTGGGATACAATTGGCCACCCAGTCAATTTTTTGGAAACAACAGACTGGAACATTTCAGACAACATAACCTTAGCTTATCAATTATTCAACAAACTCAACTATATAGATGTACTAATTGGCGCTGAATTATGTCTACATCTAGATCATATTAACGGATAAAGGTGCACAACAATCTCAACACACTCCAAGACACAGTTTTCATGAGTCCAGACTCGCACATTTAATTTTCTCAGATGTAATCAAACAAGTCCAACAAGTGCTAATTTTCATATCAACAAATGTGAAAAAATTTTTTATTATTAAAAGAAGTTGTTGGAGTTCATTTTATTTATCTTTATCTAATTTACTTACTTACATGTTTATTAATACAAATAACGTTATTAATGTAAGCAAATTATTATCTTCAACATTATATTTTCGAATCTATCTATTCGAAAATGTAAATTAAATTATAATAAATAAATTTTAAAGCTTATAATGAAAACATAAAGAATTTGCGATTTTCCCCGCCACCATTGAGGTACCGTTATAGGCGCGTTGCCAATTGTTTTAAATGGCTGGCTCCCCTGTGGCCTACACCATTATAAGCTTAACTTAAAACTATAATATATCTATATAATGTTTTAAATAATGGACTGAAAGATGCTGAAGCTTTGCGTCAAACCAAAACGATTGCTATCAAGTGCACGACGACTTCTTGGATTGTTTCGGTAAACCAGATGTCACCGGTAAATGGGGCACTGACATGCAAGATAATAAATGTTCCTGATTAGCTGTGGTGTGCATGAAAAGAGCTAACGATTCTAATAACTAATTGAAAATAGTCGACCATGAATGCCTTGGTTAGAGAAGTTAAATAGCGATCTGAAATAATTTTTGAAACATATTTCCTTTAAAATTTTTAAAGTTCTCCGTAACGAGTAATTAAGTCTTGAATTTAAGATGATTTGGAAGTTGAGCCACTAACAACGCATTTCGAAATAATAACTGGAAGGGGGTAAAAAATTTCGTGTCGCTAAATTTTACAATAAAGTAATTTAATTTGCAAATTAAATTAAACACGCTGGTCTTTTTGGATATCTATTCAATAAATAATATAAACATGAAATAGTAAAATTTATTTACTACTCAATGTTACAGTCAAAATTGAATAATTTTTGAAAGCATTAAACAAAGTGTTTTAATAGACTCAACAAAGTTTAAATTATCTTTTTTTTAAAAAAAAAAGGATTCTTTAATTATTTTTTAAATTTCGTATAATTTTGTATGTGCTTTGCGAACTTGGCAAAATCAAAATTTAATATTTATTTGAAAGCACTAAACAAATTTTACACTATAATTTTATTAAATTGTCTTAATACACTCAACAAAGTTTAAAGTTCTTTTTTTTTAATTCTGTATTTAATTTAATTACAAGAAAATTAAATATTCTTCATTTTTTTTTAAAAATCTCCTTTTTTTTTAATTTCGTAATATTTTGCGTGTGATTTATGAGTTTGGCAAATTGATTGATTGACTTGAACTGAATTGAAAGGCGTTGGCTACTTTTATACAAAATCCTTTGCGTGGTTTATAAAAAATTCACCATCTGCGGAGGATAGAGATATCAAAGACTTGCTTTCAATAAATATAAATGGTAATGAAAATAAAATGTCACCACATTTTGCATGTTTATCGCAAGTCGTTTACTTGTGAATCCAAATGTCTAGACTCATCGAATATGGAATACTGTTTGCCCGTATTAATATTAAAAAAAACCTATAAATATTTTCATTAGTAGATTTTTATCGTGCATAATTTGTTGTGTAAAACGCAAAAATTCGGAAAACACTTTCCCTTAGTTTTAGTTCACACATGTGCAGTGTCGACCGAAGATGACGTTGAATGTAAATTAGAAAGTTTTTGGAAAATCGAAGAAGTGCAGGAATTAGGATAAGTTTGCTTGCCAACAGAAAAACGCTGCGAAGCACATTTTGCTGTAAACACAACAAGCGATTCTTCGCACAAAGCACGTCAGCTTTAGGAGAGTCCAGGCAAGTAGATATAAGCCAATTTTACGCACTAGAAAGACGATTAGCTAAGGACGAAGGATTAAAAACCGGATACACCAATACGATGGATGAATACGAATTTCTAGAGCTCATGACAGGAGTTGATCCTAACAATATATCAGCACCACATTATTTCATACATCATTATGGTGTGCAAAAGGAAGATGATTAGTACTCTATGAATCTGCATGTTGTCGTTTGAAAAAATTTCGAAACTTTATGTAACAAGATCCTAAGGTAGATTTCAATAGTTGGGCACATATGTATCGTTCGTAGCAAATAAAACGTTTGTTCTCTTCCTAATTCTATCAAAAATTGTTTTCTTGATATCTAACTCAAGCTTATTTTTATAAAATTCTGCAACGTATAATTCGCATTGTAGCACGCTTAAAAAGCGTTCTCCTTAGAGAGAATGACAGCAAGAGACATTTAATACAGTAAAATTAACGAGAATGTTACTTAGTTACTTAGTTCTCGCTTCATAGTTCCTAATAAGAAGTTTCATTTATTTGTTTATTTATAATGTATAGAGATAAAGCGCTCCGTTGAAATTCGAAAGAAGAGCGGGTACTCACGTATTTAAACGTTGACTTTCGTTCGCGACCAACCCGTTCGTTGATAAATGTGGCCTAGTAGATAACTTGACCTATCGGATTAGCATTGAACTTGGGCGAATTGGTCTAACAACAACTATTTGAAGTTAAATGCAGCTAAGACTCACGCCCTTGTGATAACTACTAGCTTATATCGACTTTATATCTATTTTAAAATGCGAACAATTACTGCTTTTCATTTACGCGAATTGCACATACGCCTTTTTTGGAAGAAACCTGTTCTTAATACTACGTAATATGATGAAAGAACGTATAGAAAAATCCCTTATACAATATGTCTGATTTTCCTCTAATGTTAAAAACACTAAAGGAATAGCTATAAGCAATATTAGAAAGTCTGAACGTGAAATTTAATGTATTTTCCAAACGTCGCATTGGTGCGAAATAAAATTTTATGCACAAATTTTACCAACTTACACTCAGTTCTTCCAAACGGGCCTGCGAAAGTTGTAACTCAGTTTCTTGTTGCTGACATTTTAACCGTAAATCTTCACGTACCAAAAAAAATATCGCTTAGTAGAAGCTACTTTGATCATAACTCGTGCAAGTGTGTAATATCGGTCAGTGGAAACTATTATTAGTATGGTTAATATCGGTTAGTGGAAGCTATTATTAGTGTGGTTAATTTTTAATAATTAGTGTGGAAAATCAGCTAACCTTTTTTTTGTGAAATTAAAACCAATTCGCAAGCGCTCCAACAAACATTGAAATCAAACCAAAACCAAACCCAAAATTATTAAAAAAAATTGTTAAATAAAATGCTAGTTCTAATATATATATATTTCTAATAAAGTGATAAAAACAGCTTGCCTCGGATTACAACAATTCTTCTTTTATAATACCTAGTTGGCGGCGCAGTGTAATGATTGCAATGTGAAAAGTTTTTGGTGTCAGGGAGGTGCTGAGAGTCGAAAATGTAAAAGAGACGAAAAACGAAATCAGGAACTGAGGACGATTGATGCCCACTTTTTCAGTCACTTCAGACAGTTATTGTCGAGTTTGATGCCTATATGACCTTCTGGTGGGCTGTTGACGCGACTGGTGTTGCATTTCTCCATAGCACGCTACTTCGTGTTTCTCTTGCAGTTATACGAATTGACATTGTAAATGTTGTCTTAACTCACTTGTGCACAGTTCCGCATTATGTCCCGAGTGGTCCAAATTAGGGTGAACCAGAGTAATCATATGTTTATGCGTATAAACTTTTATGGTATTGTCTGGGTTTTCATTAAATTATTAAAAGTATTTTCTTTAAATAAAATAATAACGAATGTAAGTAAACCCTACACTTTTATCCTTGCTCTTTGATGATGATGACGGCGATGACTACAACGCGCATTCTATCCTGACGACTACAATCTGTCTTTATTATTACCTATATTATTTAACGAGTTGAGACAATGGCTGCGGCTAGAGTGATAACGGTTGACATAATGAAAAATTACATTAATCAATAACCCATTTCCCACAGCTAAGTCGCTTGGTATTTTTGCCACGAATATGGTAAACCTATCCAACAAGCGACATTATTATTTATTAATTAACATACCCATTTTATTAACCACAAACATCTAAATTCTCCTACTCTCTTTTTTCATGTATAATTAATTCGACCACTATGCCACTAATTGCGGCCGGAAGTCTTTAAGAGCAAATTGCAAGCCACTAAATATAGAAATTTGAATAGTTTGATTACTTCATAGGGATGAGATCCCGAATTTATAGTTTAAGACATCCTAAGAACTTCAAACCTTCCTTCTCGATGTTGCAAAGTGAATAATAGGCCCATCGTTATAATGTAATAATAATAAAAATATCCAATCACTGTAATAAATATTGCTTTTTCAACATTTATTAATTTAACAGAATTGCTTCGTGCTTTTACACCATTTATTGAAAGCTACTCTGTGCTCTCTCTATTCTCAACACATGGTAGTTTTTTTTATAAACCATGTAAAGTATTTTACTTAATAGAATATTTTTTAATAGAAATTCGAGAACCTTCTTATTCCTTTATAAGTTTTACAAAAGTGAGAATAAGCAAAATTTGAATATTAATGTTATTATTTTCTTATAATTTATGAACAACGAACACGACACTTAATCTATTAACCTAATCTGTATGCAATATATTTATTTATACGAGCACATTACGATGCGAAAGTTTTCTTAAACGGTAATAACTAACAATTGATTGATTAAAAGCTCATAATAATAATACCTTACAATGAATTAAATAATATTTATATAATTTAATAGTCTGCTTAATTTATAAACACATTATGAATATAATATGCATATAAATATGAACATAATATGCATATTTCTGGCACTACGGAAATAAAATATTGATTAAGGAACAATAGACACGGACCCACAAGGGACCACTCCTAGTATTCCATTTCATCTTTGGTCATATGACCAATCACTAATTTATTGGTCACTTTAGGTGCCACCAACCCAAAGGCTATAAAGTATAAAGAGACGATTTCTAAGCAATTATAAATGCCGGTAGTATCATCAGCGTCAACGATATACACGGCGATGAAACGCTATTGCCAACTTCTGTGGATTCAATCTTACCTTTCGGAAACTATTCCACTTTGTCTAATAAGTTGTAGTGTTTTTTTATATTTATGTGCGACTTTGTGTCTATTCAATGCAATTTTTGCTCTTAAACTATTTTAGTTTTCCTTTATGTTCTATATACAATGAAATTAAATACAATTGTGGGGAAGAACCGGAAAATAAGCAAAGAGAAGATGTGCACGGTGCATCGTAGAAAGAATTTATCGTATATATTTCAATTTATCATATAATTTTTCCAAAATATCGCAAACCCTTTGCGTCCAATTGTCTTTATTAATCACAGACAATTTACCTTCCACGTAATCAAATTCATTCTCACCTGGTACAAGATAAATTTGGCCCATCTCTTCTTTGTGAAGCTATAAACTCCCTCTTTGTCGGAAAAGAAAATTCATAATTTAATGCCAAGACATAAATTCATTCAGCCATTTTGCTTCGCACAATATTTCAGAACGTACTATTTTAAAATAATGTAATGAAATTATTTAAGTAAACTGATACGATTGCGATTTCAAGGAGAAGGAAGGACAAGGAAGAAAGCAGTTTAACATCGTCAGCGTACATTAAGATCTGACTAGATAGTAGTCAGCAAAGAGATTTGAGGTTTCAATGTCACCCAAGCCATTGAAAGAAACATGGGAGGGATATATGGAGATTTTTCTTTAGGAGTTGACAAACTTAAAATAATACTTAGGATTAACAAGCCGAGAGGATTTAATCAACTGAAGGTTTTGGGAATAATATTGACGTGAAAGGAACCGTTGGACCGACGTCAGTAAGAAAACAACGTGTGCTCTTTGCAGCAAGCTAATTTTTCACACCTTAGGAACTTAAAGTATTATAACTTAATCCCAACTACTAACCCATATATTTACATAAATATTTTGCTAGAAATAAGTTGTGCTCTTGATCCATCGGTTTTATTGAACGAAATAAAACCCTATTTTTCTAACAGCCCTCCAAAATTTTCTGTCTTCCTAAAAGTTAATTAATTCTATATTAAATTATGGATTGTTTAACACATTCGAGTAGCAACATAAAAAATTATATTTATATCACATATCGTTTAAGAGAGAAAGGCAAACAAATTTCTCGTTTAACAGAGAAGCAGAAATTGCAGGCCACAACTCAACCCACTTTTACTTCTATTATATAAGGTATTTTATATACAAGTTCAAATGCAAAAATAAAATACCTTAATATATTATCGTTGCTTTTAACATTTAGACGTTGCTTTTAACATACCTTAACATCTCTGATTTTACGCTTTAACTTGGCGTTACTAATGCATTTGAAGGCATCTCTATTGCATAACAAAACATGGTATTTTTGGCACTTGCATTCACAAAAAAAAACTATCTAACGGTTTTTATATATAAATAGAATACTTTGAGGGTGCAAGTTGGTGAGGTAACGTAATTTTCGCTAAAAATTGTAAAAAAAGGAAAATTTCTTAAAAAAAAATTTTAAGAAGCCGAAAAAAAATAAAAAATTGGCACACATGGCACATGGTGATAAAAAAATTGGAAAAGCCAGAAAAAAGCATGGAAGAATAAAAAGCGACGTTTTTTGTTAAAAATATTTAGGATGCATTAAAAGAAAACGTGAAAAAAAACATTAGTAGATTTTTTTTTATTATTATGATATGATCCGTATGACAAATGGAAATATAAAATAATAACAATTCGTGAAGTTTTATGTCGATGTAGATTCGCTAGCGGCTAAATATAATTTTCTAACTTATTTTAATTTGCAGTTCATTGATCTATTGGTATGTTAAAAGAAAAGACGCCGTTTGTTTTTGATAATACTGAAACCAAAGTGGAGAAAAACACATAAATATCTTGAAACATTAAAGAAAAGCCAAATAAGAAAGTGCCTTTATGTTCCTTCCCAAGGTATGCTTATTACGAAAATAATAATTTATTTGTATATTCTCTGGCGAAGTATGTGTTATTGGAACTTACCAACCAAACATGGAAAGAAAGTGGTCATTGGGAATATATTACGTTTCGAAAAAAACTAAATAAATAAATAAACACAAACAAAAATAAACAAACTATGCTTGACAAGTTAAGCAAGAACAGGTTAGCAAGTTCTTAACAGTTTAGCGAGAATGTATTATCTATTTTTAACAGATTAGCAAGTTCTTAACAGTTTAGCGAGAATGTATTATCTATTTTTAACAGGTTATCGAAGTAACGCGCAAATGTGCGACTATGTTAACACCATGCTAACACATTCCAATATGTTTTTAACACATCTTAACACATCTGTTTTTACACGTTAATATTATGGTGCTGGCATTGTATTTTTGAAGGCATCTCTGTTTTTGCGGATTGGCGTTACGGTCTTAATTTATATTTTATATCATTTTTTTGTTCATTTTTATTTCTTCAGTAAAACTGACTGTGGATGATGCAGACTCGAGTAACCAATTAAATGTATGGGAGTCCAGTTGTAAGCTATTAAACACGCTATTAAGAATAGTAAAAAACTTCGATGTTCCAAGAAATGTTCAAATATTTCTTAGAGTATGTAGAGAAAGAAAGAGAAAGAAATTTAACTTGTATAATATAATATGTGATTTTCAACAATGGCCGGCTGTTTCTAAAACTTAATTTAAAACTTACTACAAGATGCACTTAAAGTATTTGAGAAAGATTCGAAATCCTGAATAGGTTTATTAACTCTTAAAGAATATGCAGATACTATAAATCTTGCCATTTCAAAGTGGGATTTTTTCGAATCGCTTAAACTTTAAAAATTTCACTACTTTTTACCGTAGGCTGAACTTAATACTACAATTATTAAATAAATGCCAAGGCTATGGCGATGTTGTTGTTGGTGGTCCTCTTTTATCTTCAATTAAATATAAGTCATTGGATGCGTAGCGTTGAAATAAAGGCAATCACCGAAAGAGTTAAGGCAAGTGGGCGATCGGAAATTTGTTATTAAAGAAGAAGGGGCAACATCATCTTCAACTGATGCTGAGGACGACGAGAATACATACACACAAATGAAATTAAAACGCAAATAATTATTCCTGAATATGGACAAAGCAGATATTAGATCTGAATATGATTTTGTCGATAATGCTGAAATTTTTAAATTTTATCACTCGGTGATTCTAGTGTTAACAGTATAGTAACTAACTAAATTAATATTATATTTTATTTTTATTTGTACAAAGACAACAACAAAAATAATATATTACATGTCATTTATTTTTTTATATTTTTGTTTTTTGTAGTACGATTTTATACATTAACTTACAATAAATGTATTAAATAAACCTTCATTTTTATAACATTTAATACATTTATATTTCGCTCGCAAGCGTACAGAACGGATGAAGACCTAGCAAACATTATATAAAATTTTGATATTACATTGAATTTGTTGTTTCGAAAGTAAGGACCTGGTGGTTTTTGTAGTTATATATTTGTTGTGAATTGTCACGAACAGTAAAGGCTTTGTGGTTTTTGCAGTTGCACTATGAGGACCCAAAGCCGTCCCTCGTTTTGGGCTCACGGGTCCTCCGTCTCTGGAGAGGGGAGAGTGGTAGAATAACAGTAGATTAAGATATAGCATAGGACTAGATTAGGAATAGAATAAGATAGATTAGGAATAGATTAAGATATAGCATAGGACTAGATTAGTAATAGAATAAGAATAGATTAGGAATAGATTAAGAGTAGAGTAGGAATAGAATAAGATAGTTAAGCATAGGTTAAGAATAGAGAGAAAGTTTAGTTTTAAGGGAGTTAAGTTCCGACTCTCAAGCCGACGCGTAGTGGTTAGGCCCTCGAGCAGTAAAGTTAGAGTTTTGGGTCTTAAGCCATAAGTCGAAGTCTACGTTCGGTCGTGAAAATGAATTTTAATAAAAGCAACATCAAGTCCCTAGAAAAAAAATAAATTTCTTGTGTTGTTTTCCTGGGCCGCTGAGCTACCCCAGCCTCGGAAAAGGGACGAAAACGTCCTCACAGTACATATATTGTGAATTATAAAGAAAAGTAAGGACCTGGCGGTTTTTGTTGTTGTTCATACATTGTAAATTATCACAAAAAACAAGAGCCTTATGACTTTCATCTTTATGACAGAATAAAATGCTAGTAAATATATCTCGAAATTATACCTAATTTTTATTCACTTTTAGATGATATGATCGAAAAGAAAACGAACAACTGGTTTAAGTAGATTCAATAAAAAAAATAAGTGAAAATAATTAGTAGTAGTATAAGTAGTCAGGCAAGTAGTATTAAAAACACTACACAAATTCGATTGTGAAACCGCAGTTTTCATGGCAGGCAGCTTAACACGTAAATGGACATGGTTCAAATTTAGCAAAATTTATTTTCTTGTTAAAGATCTCATAATACCCTTTGCCACTTGTGGTACAAGATATATTAACTTTATGGGGACGGTTGTAACAGCCAGAAGGCCTTGAGATAAGCCCACCATGTCGGTCGATTAGCATACTTTTCTGAACTGATTTAGTACTACCATGCGCGACAGTACGTCCCCGGCAAATTGAATGCTCACCAATTCTTCATCAAAGTAGCGTAAATGATCAATGAGGCTCGTAAAGAAATCCTGCCTGTCATGTTTACTTTTCAAAGGCAACTGGAAGAAAAAGCCGTGGATGAGAGCAAATTCGTTGTTGAAGTAGGGATGAAGCAGTACAGCCAACAATTTAGGGCGCATATTTCGTTTGTAAGAACTCATTTATTAAAGAAATACGTCCTTTCAGTTGTTGGCACGAGAAGAATACGATAGACACCAATATTTCCCTAGAGAAGAGTACGTGCTATAGGCCGGTGTGGATAACAAGTCAATCGCAGATTTGCTCTTGCATCTTTTGACATCTGTATAAATATATGATTCTTTAACCTAAGTGCATGCTTCGAATTAAGATATTGGTACTGATTTATTATGTGATTTTTCGACGTGGTTTATTTTATTAGTATTATACCTCCTTTGTGTTGAATGATGGGAGTTAACAGCATATTAATGATAGACGGGATCAATAAATGAGTCCCTGGTGCTTTCTCTCAATTGGATTTTAGCATCCTATCGGTAATAATCGCAAGATGTTATTGTACTCTAAGAGACACTAAGTTTGATTGATAGAATAACAACTACTTTCTGAATTATTATCATTCGTAACAAAACTCTTAATAACCCCTTCTTAGTCTTAAGCTAGTTTATGTTAGTTTATGTTAACAAACTTTGAATTTTATATTTTTTGTTTTTATATGTGTATTATTACACTTTTAATATATATATTTCTATTGTGAAATGTGCTAATGAAATAATGAAATGACTATTAATAAAACAAAAATTTTTGCGTCGGCAACAACAAATTTGTGAACAAATTTTAGTTTCCATAATTTTGATAACTTCTGATATAACATCAAAAGGCGTACTCTGAGCTACGTTTACGCAGTAAAAATCATCAGCCATTAGTAATTTCCACAATCTAACAGCTCCAAAGTCTTGGCTAAACAAATCACCGCGTGTATATTGTTGCCCTGAATGCATCGGTGCAATTGTTCGCGACACATTTTTAAAAACTGTTTTTGAAACTCGAAACTTTTGCAGAAGTCTACCTGCAGCAATATTAATAACTACGTATATGTATCACAAATTTATACAAAAAATTTACACCATAACCTGGCAACGCTGTGTGGAAACAAAACAATTTTTTTTCTCCTTTGCTCTAGAATAATTTTTTATAAAACTAAAATATCAAAAATGTTGAACTTGTTTGCAACGTAAAGAGTGTCTTGTGGCGCAAATAGGCACCCAAGCGACCTTACTGGTCTTATTGCTGCGAAGCGGACCTTTCTTGCTGATTCATGTTTTATTCGTTCTTCCTGTTGCATCACCTTCTTTGTTCAATCGATATTATAATGGAGTAGATCTCACTGCTGAGCCGACTTTAGACTCCTGAATGAAGCAAGTGCTGACTGAGAAGCTTTTGTGCTTCCACGGCTAATAATATTATTTCGATACAAAAGTCATCTTTGATGCGGCAAATCTTCTTTTTTCTTCTTTCCCGTCACACAACTGGATCAGCTCCTAACATTGCTCGTGAGATAAAGCAGACAGACGCGCACCTTGAAAAAATGGATACTTACGCTTCGTCTTTTGATATTTTCCAACAAGGCGAGTCGACCTCTACCCCCCATCCCGACATGACATACTTTCTCCAATACACCATACAAAGCTTCTCCTCTCTTTTTCTGAACTCCAATAAGATCGATGTCTGTATTCACAACGAAATTTTTGGTTATAATGGATCGGTCCCATGCTTAAAATTATTCAATTATCCAGCTGCCACTAAACGATGATGGCTTTGACGGTGTCTCAATTCTGGTAAGAAAAGGTGTAGCATTCAAACATATTTCATATGTATCGTCTGTCTGCGGACATAGTTATAATTAGATCTTTAAACCTTCGTCCAAACATAGTCATTACGTCAGCCTATTTTCCGTCTCGGATAGATATACAAATCTTTCGAGATGAAATTTGCAGACTATGTGATTTCGTTGATGGATTTACGAATGTTCTTCTCCTCGGGGATTTCAACGCAAGGCATCCTCTGTATGGGGACACTGTAACGACGAATAAAGGCAAGACTCTTGTTAATTTAACGAGCTCTATTAGTTTCTTAACAACCTGCCCAAAGTATCTCTGGAAATCACAGATATCCAAAATACTTTCCAAGCCGAACCACGAATTTCTATGACCTCAGTTCGTTCTCCCCAAAATCTTGGTGGAATTCTGAACGTTCTGCACTTTATCGCAGACTTAAAGCTGCAAGGGTAAAAATCAACAAGCATGCCTCTCTTTCCATAGAAAGTGTTTAAGTCTGCACAAAGAAAGGCAAAAAGAAGGCACAGTTACATTTTTGAAATTTCATTCATGGTCATCGCATAACAAGACCCGGACCTGCATATATTTCCAAATGGACGGACGCGGACTATAAAAACAATTTAGACCTCCTAAAAAGGCGATATACAGGTATCGACTTGGCCGTTTTTCCTGCTCTCTTTCACTACCCGGACAATATCATTCCTTTCTCTTATAATGATTTCTCAAGGGCTTGCACTCAAAACAGAAACCCTCTGCTGCTAATTGCGGCGGCGTCAAATACGTCATAGTTGGAGCGCTTTCAGTTCAAAGTCGACGAGCCCTACTTTAGACCTTTAATTTATCATGGACAACAAACAATTTTCCAGAAGAATGAAGAAACATCAAGATCATTCCGACACTGAAGCCTGGCAAAATCCACGATGATATCAATAAATTCAGACCGATTGCCCTCATTTCAGTGTTACTTAAAATCACTAATATTGTAAATTTTTATTCTCAATGTAACCACATTCACTATAGGAATTCCTCGCCCATTTAATTGTTGTGATGCAATAAGTGCTAATTCAGACTCGCTCATTATTTCATTACAATTTAGTTTCATATGTACTTTTTATAAATTTCGTTGCCATTTTGACGGACGTCACAAGACGTTTACAAGTTTTATAAAAAAACATAGTATATGCTGAGAATAGGCAGAGAACAGAGCTGCTTTTAATAAATGGCAATTTTTTTTCATGAACAAAAAGAAGAACAACCTTATTCACATGTTCATAGTTTTCTGTTAGCTATAAAAATCTAATTTAAATCTCTGTCAAATATAAAAATCACATATGCGTACCAAGGAATAGTCAGCACTTCTAAGCTACTCCGTGTTTTAGTTTAATTTAAAGTTGTTAAAAATTTCCGCTAATTTCGATACGGTCCGTATCACTAGAATGTGGATATTATTTTCAAGAGAAATGCACTTCAGAATTCTTTTAACTCTAAGTTTCTTTATTTACAATCTATTCTTTAAGGATTATTTACATTTTACTTTGGCAATACTCTCGACTTCTTAACTTTAGTATTCTTTTTCGACCCAATTGTTCTTGTCCGACTCAAATGTCCTCGTACGACTAAACAGCCTTCTACAAATAGTCTACTTACATACATTTTTACAAGGATGTTACTTTAATGGACTTTAAAGAGTCCGATAATGAGAAGACCTCATTTAGGTTCTTGCAAACAACTCTCAGCTGGTTAAACAGCTCATAATTATATTTACATTGAGTAAGCTTAACCAAGATAAAGTACCTAGAGAAGCGGTTAGGTATCCCAACCCAAATTCCTAAGGGCAAACATGAAGAATTGCTTTTGAACAGATTTAACACGTTCGCGGACGTGAATGCTATATCATTCATTTTCATCGTGATGCAAAATGACATGAATGCTACAGCATTCAAATTTTAAAGCCAATTTTTGTTCTATATATAGCTATAGCATTCATGTCATCCTAGTTGAAAAATATGATCTATATTGTCGTGGATGCTATAACATTCATTTCATATAACAGTTAAAATACGATGTTTTGACTACTCTTATAATATATGTATAATCAGATTTTGGATATTACAACTACTTTCAAAAATAATTGCCTGTCTATTTTTGCAGCTCCCTGAAATTTTTAATGTCCGCGAACGTGTTAATTGAATTTACATAGCACCTATATGAAGGAGACCACACAATAGAGGCATACTCGAGTATACGTCTAATCAACTATATGTACAGCCTTTTCGTAATGTAAGCATCACCAAGCTCTTTGGACCACCTCTTTATAAAACAAAGCGCGGACCAAGCTTTGCTTAACAAAAGCCCAATATGCAAATTAAAACGTAACCTATGATTAAATAGAACGCCTAAATCTGTGAACGAATTGACGTCCTCCAACTTGTGCGAATCTATGAAGTACTGGGTAATGAATGACTTCCTTCTTGAGAAAGAAAGCTTCTTACATTTATTTAGGTTTAGAATCATGTGATTCAACGAGCACCATGCAACCAAATTATTCAGGTCAATTTGAAGCTGATGTGATTGCGATTCAATGGAAAAGGAAGAGAAGAGTTTCAAAAAAGCACCATACATTAAGATCTGGCTGGATTTAATCACCGAAGGCAAATCATTAATGTATAGATTAAAGTCCTCCCTAAATGGCTCCCTTGAGGTATGCCTGACGTAACGGGGAATTCATATGAGGTGATGAAGTTAAACAAAACCCTGAACGACGTATTATGCAGATAAGAGCCTATCCATTTCACTAAATGGGAAGGGAAGCCAGAGGCTTGGAGTTTAAAGATAAGTAATTTATGGTTAACCAAATCGAACGCTTTGCTAAAAAATCAGTGTATATGATATCGGTGCGAGAGCCACTGGAAAAAGCCTTGAAAACATGACAAGTAAACTCTAACAGATTGGTGACTTTTCGAAAGCCATGTTGGAGTGGAGAAATGTACAATTTGATGGCTAAGGCCAGATGCTGAGTCACAATTCTCTCGAATAGCTTAGGCAAGACACTCAACTTGTCGATACTTCTATAGCTCTCAACAAGTTGTCTACTTCCACTTTTGTGAATAGGAATAAGAAAACTACTCTTCCAACACAAAGAAAAAACACCTAAGTTCAAGGGCTTATTAAAAATCTTTGAGATAACACCACATAGTTCGACAACGCAGGATTTAAGTACACATGATGGAATTCCATCAGGTCCAGGCGCACAACTGTATTTTAGAGAACTCAACCCTTTAAAAACGTCATCTTCAGCAAATTAGGTATTGAAACTAACTTATTTATAGGATGTGGGTAGATTGCTGATAAATCGAAACTAGCACTCGAAAAGTTTCGGCGGAAGTACTCAGCAAACAGATTTGAGATTTCAAAATCATTCGAGGAATCAGAGCCATTAAAAGAAACATACGAGGGATGTGTGGAAATTTTTTGTTTTTGAATTAACAAATTTAAATAAGTATTTAGGATTAGCAAACAGAGAGGACTTAATGAACTGAAAGTATCTGCAATAATATTGCTGCTTGAGCGAGTTAAATCTATGCCTTGCGGCTGAGTAAGCAAAATAGTCTAAAGAAGAGCCATTTTTCGAAAATTTCTTGAAAAGCATGTTTTTCCTATTCTTATAATATCTAATTGTCTTATTAAACCAAAGGGAACACCTGCGTCTAGGTCGACACTGCTTGATCGGAACAGATGCAGCAATAGCTAGATTTAATATATTGTAGAACAATGACAATAAGCTTTCAATACTTCCGGTTGAGAAATCAAGCCTCATATGCGAAAGATGATATTTTAGCAATACGATTTTATGAAAATCATAATATTTGCTTGAAAAGGTTGGATTTGGAACATTAAGGCAGTTCAACGAACCATCATACTTATGATGAAAGGAAATGCACACTGCTGGATGATAAGCAACTTCATGTAAACTAAAATGAATTGTATACTAATAAATAAAAAATTTATATTGCGTCTGAATTGTGGCATTGACTAGAATTTGTCCCACGCTTCTAAACACAGTGAGAATGGTTACATAAGATATTGGAGGGCAGAGCGCAATTATCATGTCAATAATGTAAATAATGAAACAGCTTTGAAAAGATGTGGTTCACTGTTGACGTTAGTGGGGTATGCCGTTCGATAACAGTCATGGATGATTATTTTCGGACGTGTAGCAGCAAAGTACATGGAATACGTCGTACGGAGAGACTGTTTTTATAATAAAATCGGCAAAAATACTTATCCAATTCCAACATCGGTACAATAATGTGACGTGCAGTAGAGCAAATGGAAAACAACTCATATGCTAACGCAGGCATTGCCTGCTTGGGCTTCACAAATTTATTTCTAAGCAACGGTCTATAACATATCAACTATTTAGTGATTTTTAAAATTTTTGAGAGTATCCGAATTTACTGCATAAATCATTTCCACAACGACCAAGCGGCTTTAAATACTTTTTTCATCACTATAGAGATTAAACAAGCAATCTTTCATTAGCTGATTTTTTCCTTTACATGACATCTCCGTGGCAGGTCTTCCTGAAGCTTTTTTTAAGCCTCATGATTTTTTTCTTTTAAGAATTACAATGTAGTTCCAACGTATCTCCAACTCCTCTCATAATGGTGGTGCCGCGATCCTTATATCTCATAATCTTTTATTCTCATACACTTCTAATTTTGCAAATTGTGTAAGTATTGAAGCTTACAGCTGCACCATTCACACTTCCTTTGTGAAACTCTTGATCATTAGTTTAGATTACATTCCATCTAATTGTAACGTTTCTGATTCTGCAATTAGCAGAGCATTTTCTTTAAGGTCCAATATATCCGCATTAATATGATTGCTATGGTAGTCGCTTCTCCAATTCAAGAGGCGGACAAATTCAAGATTTTCTTAAAAGCCGCAATTTAATCTTACTAAGTAATGATAATCCTATCCACTTTAGTTCCGTCTCTTCTTGCATAGATTTTTCAATCTGTACACATAATCTAAGTTCTCTGAGTACATGAAGGACCCTTAACGACATCTTAGGTGGTTCTCACTGTCTAGTCGAAATTGGTCTTTATTTGAATCTTATTATCCGGCCTCACTCACATACCCATGTTCCAAAGTATATCAAACCTTCTTTACTTAACAATACTATCCGTAACATTTCAAATACCAAGGACTCTTCGGGTTGTTTCTTTGATAGATTTTCAAAGTCTTTCAGTGATGCTCTGAACCGAAAGTCTTCTAAAAAATCCTACCCTCCTAATCCTTGGTGGATCCGCATGCGATCGAGTCACTGCCAAGTTTACACTCGCTGTAAGTAAACGCAAAAGATCTCCTTCTAGAATAAATTTCAAATTTTTGGCCGATATTAGAAAGGAATGTGCTTAAACTCTCAGACTAAAAATCGTAAAGGTTGGGAACAATTTTGGTGTAACATGTCAATGTCAGATCTTTGGCACGCTATGAGAATTTTCAGAGGTATCACTTCCTCTCGTTGTTTCATGCTCTCGCAATTCTTTAACGAGTTCTATTACAAGCTTGCCGGACATTCTGGTTCTATAATCCCCTCTGTTTCACTCGATGAGGAACGTGATAATTTTTTTCTCTGAGCTCGATAAAGCCATTAATCTTTTAACATCTTGAATATTGAAAACAGATTGCTCTTACTAAAAGAATTTATCAATATTCTAATCGCCGGTTATATACCTTCTTCCTGGTACGACTTCCAAATCTTCACTTTAAAAAAAAAGAATACCTCATCAGTTAATCTTCATTCCTATAGACGTATTGCCTGAATTTCCACCCTTGGAAAAATTTTCGAGAAGTGTTATACTCACGTCTAGAATGGCATCTTGAGTCCAAGCATATCATCAGCAATCTTCAATTGGGTTTTAGACGTTGCAAATCTGCCCAAGACGACATTGTCACTTTGTGGTCCGCAATAAATTCAGAGTTTACTAAAAACCACATTCTCATTGCCTACTTTCTGGACATAACCAATAAAATTAATTCTGTCAATACCATCATCTTAAACTCTATGCTTGTCTCTTTGAATCTCCCTAGTAAATGCTGTAATATGTTATATAACCACTTTCTATATAAGAACTTATTAATTAACTATGATGATGTTGTTGTACAAAAGAGATTTTTTACCTCAGGGATCTGTATTGAGATCTCTTTGCATTAATTTATATATTAACAAAATTTTCAGTTCCCTTCCTGAAAACATCTCAATTCTGGGCTATGCTGACGACCTTGTCATTTTTAGTTCCAACTGTGATCCACATAGACGCAATTTGCAATCTGCTCTCAACATAATTTCAAAAAAGGAGAGACCCTACGGTTAGTCCTCTACTCATCTGTGGTTCTTCTATTCCGTTCCTTAAAACTTTCAACTTTTTAGACTTTTTCCTACAATCGCGCACTCAGACGTGACATTATTTGTCTTATTAACAGGCTGATGTTCAATCACACGAGAGGTAATGATCATCTATTGAAAATTAACATAGTAAACAACACTTTATGCACATATGGAGTCTTACAATCTCGTGATCATATCTTTTTGTCTGTCCAAATGTTACCTATATATGCAAAAAATTTGTATTCAATTCTCTTCAAAATTTGAGAGTAATAATATATTAAATAATATATACGGTATTTTTGTGAAAAGCACTCAAAAGTTTTTAATTTAGCAACGTTTGGCCTAAATTTTAAGTGCAACAAGGACTGCGTATACCACGGAAACGCACAGATTTAGATATAAACAGAATAATTTTACAAATGTGTATGTATACAATTATGGTCAAACTTTACTAAATTTATCGTATTACACGACTATTTACAACATTATTGGCTAAATGAAATTCCTAATAGTTTGTTGTTTGGAGCATGTGCTCCACAAACTTCTTTTCAACTTGTCAGATATTCTTACGAACATTTCTTAAGTGTTGAGAGAGCAGAGCCATATTCACTCCCTATATTTGTTGTCAAGGCAAACCGTGCCATCACTTTAGCCTGCACGTTCTTGCCGATGTTCCGCTGTACCATCTGTTGACGCTTTGTGGCGTAAAAGGTGCTGAATGCGTATATGCAATGTGAATTAGGGCTCATTCTTGGTGTAATAGAAATGAAGGGTTATTCTTGGTGTAATAGAAATTGTTTGTGTTTATATGCAATGTGAATTTGGGTTATTCTTGGTCTAATAGAAATGAAGGGTCATTCTTGGTGTAATAGAAATTGTTTGTATTTATATGCGTCAGCAGTATTGCTTACACAGGTGTTGAAAATTTTGAAAGAACGTTTCTCGCACCACTGGTACATACATAGAGCTTGCAACGAGACTTGAAAATGAAACCTAGTTAGCACCATACATAATGAATGCCCCGAATATGAACGTACGCGATCCCAAGCAAGCCGAAAAACGAAAACATAACCTGACTTCATATTTCAACTAAACATTTCCGTTTTTAGAAAGTCATCTATTGTTGATTTGGTTATACACAGAAGAAGAAGATCACAGTGATTGCATTGTGGACAAACTGTTAAAACATGATGTGTTTTAATACACTATGCTTCCTTGCTAGAAAATGTTTCCTTTAGAGCACCCACCATTTTACATAAGCCCTTTATATATATAAACGGGGCTTAAAATACAATAACGTTCGTTTAAAAATAGAAAATGCCAATTGCAGTTCGTTCTTTACTCTACTAAGTGCTATTAAGTCTACTACTCTAGTATTTACCTATTCCTAAATCTTAAACTACTAATTCTTAATAAGTATATATGCTTAGGAGTTACTATAATTCCTAATAAGTATAAGAATGAGCCCTAATTCATATTGCATATACACACAAACAATTTCTATTCACCAAGAATGACCCTTTATTTCTATTACATCAAGAATAACTTTTCATTTCTATTACACCAAGAATAACCCTAATTCATATTGCATATAAATACACGTTTTCCTTATACATTGTAACAATTAATGCCATACAAAATAATGACGCACACGGTGCATAACATTAACTAAAATTAATTTTGTAAGTTCGAAGTAATCAAGTTCAAAAAAAGAAAAAATTCTCACTAACATTGTCAAACGTGTGTGGCACACATTCATTTGAATTTTGAGACTATTTCCTTTCTAGTATTTCTTTTACTTGACTCCGCGTTTTCGATTGCAATCAGCAAATTCCGTTCGAGACATTTCAAAAAGATTCATTTTATATTAAAGTACAAATAAAAATACTTTGAAATGATCCATTTGAAACTGTATACCAAGTTGCATTGCTAATCGACTTGATGTAAATATATAAGCGCACTTAACTTTAAGTGAATGTTTTAGAACAAACCAATGGAAGCTAACCTTCGAAAAGTGTAGCTTCTATAGTTAAACAGTCTTGCTGACTTCTATTGGAAGGTAACTATGTACAAACGACCACAAATGCTAATATTCAACATTACCAAAGCGTATTTGAATCCACTGAACTCTAACGGTGCTGACTGTCGCAAAGTTATGAAGCAGAAGATGATCCTATAGGTGATTATTAAAATATATCTGAAATTCTTTAGGCCAAGCAAAATTACATTTCAGATTTGTGTGCCTGAATCGCTTTAAAATATTTTAAAAACAAGCAGAATATAACTATCACCGAGTCATCCATTCCATAATAAAGCATTGAAATTATTATCATAAAAAAACGCAGCGCGGTAACAAAACACACGTTCTCAAACATACAAACCGGCATTGATTCACAAGCATTTCTTCGCTTATCTGAGATATTATCATGTTAATTCATGTTGTATGGAATACATAAAAAATTATACAATTTTTATCAACGATGTATATAAATATGCATGTGAACCAACATACATAAGAGAAGCACAACGTACCAAAAGAAGAACAACATGCCTTCAAAAAGCTACACCAAAAAACAGAAAGAAGAAGGAACCTACACCAATAAAAAAGAAAGGAGAAGAAACCTACATCTTTAATAAATGGTGACGCTTTGTAATGAAGAGAAAGAAGAACAAAATTATTCATGTGTTCCTACTGTTTCCTACTGAAAGTCTAGAGTCACTCAAATTTAGAGGTGGTGAGCATCAAGAGCAACTACATCTTTCTAACTTCGAGTGTTGCTTTGTATTAATATTTTAAAACTTAGTTCCAGTAAAATTGCTGCTTGCATAATGGAAATTTTGTTTTTCTTATAGGTATTAAAGCTTAAATAAGACTTTTCAAGCACTCGCATGGCGTACGCCTTCATTTCAAGTACTAAATAGGTTGTGGGCTTTATTGATTGATAAAAAATATATTTTTTTTGCTCCATCTTCACTTAACCAATGCATTAGATCAACGTATTCTATTCATATACTACACCAAGCAATAATTCAAGCCTACACCAAGAATAAAAAGAAATAATAACATTCAACCTACATCAACCAAAATCAACCCCGTACACCAATTGGATATCTTTGATTACCTTTTTTTCTGCTTAAGCAACATTGTAGTTAGTCAAACAAAGATTGGCAACCCTACAACCGGTTTGTCATTGTCATAAAAACGACCCACCTACGATTTGCATGTAGAATTTCTTGCTAATAAACATAAAATTTATTTAAAAAAATTATTAAGAAATTTTTTCTGCGACAGAAGTTCAATTCTCTTTTCCTAAAAATATGTCTGTTTGGACTCCATTAGAATCAAACCCCGAAGTAAGTCAAACTAAAAGTGTAGATATTCCTTAAAAGTGGTGATAACGGGACTACAATATTTTTTCTCTCTTCATGAGTCATTGATGGACAATTTATAGTTTTCTTTTATGAAACATTAGGTATTGACCAAATATATACACACATTTGGGGTTGTCAAGGAATGGATAATCACTGATGTTATGGGACTCGAACCTCAGATGTTGGAATGGGTACCGAAGCCGGTTAAATCTATTATATTATTGTTCCCTTGTTCTGAAACGGTAAATTAACGAAGTTGCGGATTGAAGTTCTTATTTTTATATTTTTTGTTTACTAACAAAATAACCAGTACGAGAAACACCGTGAGGAGGAGCAGAAACGCTTAGCTGAAGAAGGACAAACTCTTCCAAAGGATTTGTTTTATATGCGGCAGTTCACTCATAATGCTTGCGGAACAATAGCCCTGATTCACAGCATAGCCAACAACAAAGAGTACGTTGTAATAGTTAATTTACAAATAGTTTTTTTCTTATAATTTTCGTCTTTAGTATTGTATTGGGCGATGGTATTTTGAAAGATTTTTTAGAAATGTCGAAAGATATGACACCAGAAGAACGCGGAAAAGCTCTGGAAACCGATAAAGCCGTACGCGAAAGCCATCAAGCTTTAGCCAAGGAAGGCCAGACAGTTGCTGACCCCAATGAAGAAGTTTATCACCATTTCATCGCGTTTGTTAATAAGAATGATACGTTATATGAGCTTGATGGACGCAAGATGTTTCCGGTTAAACATGGTGCTACGAGCGATGAGTCTTTTCTTCAAGATGCTGCTCGCGTTTGCAAAGAATTTATGGCTCGTGACCCACAAGAATTACGCTTCACTGTTCTTGCTTTAAGTGCTGCTACGAATTAATCTTCATTTCTTTTATAATCTGAGTAAAATTGCTGTCCGCGTAACAGGAATTTGCTTTCTTTAATGTGCTTTAATACTTTAAAACTGGCCTAACCTATGCTTTAATTTCCAATAATAAATAAATCATCAGTTTTATGAATTCTTTGAAAATTTATTTTTTTTTAATGTTCAATTCTTCGTTAAGAAATAAAAACCTCAGGTATAAAAATGAGTCGACATATTGGGGATATTCCCAAACCGAAACGCAACGTATTAAGTCAGCTTGAGAAAAGCAGTGGGGCAAGTTGTCTAAAAAAACAATAATTTTTCTGAGAAAAAAGGTGCATCGTAACTTTCTTGTTCTTACCCAAAGCATGCTTTTTAATTTTATATTCTTCATCATATCTTTGGGAAACATCCATCAAGAAATCTGCAAAGTGGTCCAAACACCATGAACGATAGAAGATCTCACTATTACTTCCTGGCAATTTTTTTAATGATTCAATTTGTTTTGCTGAATTTTTAGCACTGATGACAACGTCTTGAAATATGCCAACTACAAGTGATAATTTGTGGCAGCGATCTATCAAATCTTTGGGATATAATGTGGAATCGGCTTTGTCGTTTTTATTAATCGCTGTTAATATTGCCCCTGTTTTGATAGCCTCTATAGTGTTGCATAAAGCCAACCCACGTTTTTCAGCCGCTAACCACTTGAAAAAATTGTCCTGTGTTGTTTTTATTATTAATTCTAAGCGAGCTCGGAAGATAGCTATGTTTGAATCGGTATTAATGGATTGTTTCGGAACCTTAGGAGTACTTTCCAAAACTATATTATAAAACTATTTAAACAAACCAAGTATAAAAGCACACTCATATGAGAACTTACAGCGTATCGGTGTCAAAAAGCCACTTTCACAATCATCGTCCTTTTTGGAGGGAGTAGAAATCATATCAAAAATAAAGAAGTCTTAAAATAATGTTAAATTATTGTTTATAAACTTTAAATTGTATAATATATGCGCTTAACAGAGAGTGCTGCATTTTATATACATAGGTGTACAACAGTGTTACGTGATGTGCAAATTCAGCTGTTTGTAACTATTGGGGTGATTGCCGCAGAATCTCATAGTAAAAAAATCATGTTTTAGTGAGCTCTCTTCAACACATATAAATATTTTTGACCCTGATATAAACTTGTTTACATACTTAAGAGTTTATCGTCTTTTGTTGTTGCTTGTTCTTGTTTTTTTTGGTGTAGGATGCTTGTTCTTGTTTTTTTGCAGTGTAAGATGCCTGTTCTTGTTTATATTAGTCGTCTTTTTATGTTTTTTGAAAATGTCTGCATTTTTCGGGGAAATTAAGTTATTGACATGACAATATGAAATTATTTAAAAAAAATAATACATTAATGTACGTTAACACCGCTTGTAATAACTCGTAAATTTTTACTTGGCTTGCATGAGGTTTCTCAAAAACATGTTAAACTTATTTTCGTTGCCTTTTTTAAATTTTTTTTTAAATTATAAACCCAGCATATCACAATCCCCATTTTAACAAAAATACGATCAAACCGAAATGTTACCTGTTTATTGTCGCATCTGGCAGTTTTGTTCTTTATTTTATCTTCTTGTATGGCACATTTTTTTGTTTAGTGCTTGTCTATACAATCTTTGCAAAATCGTGTGTACGCGGGATATGTGTTGATAACTTCATGTAAATGTGAGTGAAGAAATGATATAATCAAATTTTTCTCCGTAATGAGGTGAACGTTAACAATTTTGCTGTGCAATTAAAAGGTTTTTTAGCTCCGTGTGATAAGAAAAAGGTGAGAATTTTATAATCTTGAAAGTTCTGTAGATTTCGTGGCAACATTAAAAATGTTATTTGCGTTTGCAAGTTGTGTGTTTGTTTGATATCTACATTATTAAAAACTAAGATAAAAAATTAAAACAATTATTTTTTGTGAAGCTAAACTATTTGCTGCTCTTAATTATGAGCCGGTTATAAAGTGTATCGAAACATTGAATTCTACTGTTAAAAAGTTAAATTTTTATGTACATTTTAAAAGTTTTCATGTTTTTATCTACTTATTTATATAAACATTTGCTTGAGTTAACATTATAAACCGAAATTTTCTGCATATTTTGTTTATCCACCTTTCACACCTGCTTAGAAATGGCCGTAATCGTATCATAAAGTAGTACAAATAGCCCTAAATAAATTGTGCTTCAAGGTACACGCAAGAATTTTAATAATTCAATTATTTATATACTAATTTAAGTTTTCTGCACTGAAACGAATAGACAATGCTAATGTTTTGTTTTTGTTTTCCTTTATTTTCAACGTTATGTCATTCATCTATATTTAGAGATGTCTTTCGTTTTTTGTAGGTAATGTTTATCCTAAACTTCAATTTAACTAAATATTTAACATTTATATTTATTTTATCCTTCAAATCATTTTGCTGCATGTTTGGTCTCCTGTCATTACATATGCAGTCAATAGAGAGGAGGTACTTTAAGATTTCCAGTTTGCTAAAGACAATAAGGGCGAACTGGTAGTGATTTTCACTGGAATTCTTTCCAAAGCTAATGAAATAAATACATATATAAAAATATTTGAATATTGTAGTTAGTGCTATTTTTTCTTCATTAGTTGCTTTATGAATTGGGATGAGTATACTATATCGTGTGTTTGAATGATTAAAATAAATAAATAAATAAAGTTGTGAATTTATGTTTCCCAATATTTTTTTTACACAAATGGCGATAGAAAGAACTTTAAAAAAGGAGGCCCTATACATCTATCATTTTATTACTGACGACAATCAAACAATGCAAAATGTGCCATAATCCGCAATGGCACTGTCAATGTGGAAAACGGGACTAGATATTTTTTATTTCAATTCTTTCGCTAATTTTTTCAAAAATATGGAAATTATAATTCTCTTGGCTTTGGTATCGGTGTAGTTATTGCGAAGTTCCGTTCAAAAACTGATTGTAGAGGATTTTATATTGCTCAGGTCCATTATATCGCCTGTCTAGTAGAGTTAGGCGCCTTTTATATCTGAACTGAGACTGTATTTAATTCCACGATTTGGGAAGAGGTTATGAAAAATGAACTTATATTATATTCTGCCTCGCAAAAAGATAATTACGAACTTATGTCGCCGCCCGATGTATACAGTCCACAAGAAGAAAAAAGGAAACACACAAGGAAAAAGTTTTAAAAGATTTTGAATTCGAAGGTCTCATTTATATAACAGTTTACAAGAGGAAACTTCCGTGTCTTTAAATACCGTAAACAGCGTTGATGGTTTTGTTGAGGGACACAACAAGTGGTCATTGGGATACGGTTTTAAAAGTAACAGTCGCTCAAATTGCCGAATAAACAATTAGATTTATATGAAGAAATTGCATTGGAATTGATTGAATTAGTAATTGAATATTGATATATGAAACTCGTAAAATATAAATTCAAATTATACAGTTAAAGTAGAAGTCGAGCGTTGTTACTTCAAGTAGGACGCGTTAAACATGCCTGACGTAGATAATTTTCAAAGCGTTGAAAGAAGTGACGAAGGAATGGCAAAGCATCTGTTGGGATTTCTACAACAGATTTATGTGGTAGGTCTGTGAAACCCGGAATAATGTCTGTACCCCGAGCGTCATCAAAAGCCTCCAACAGTTGCAAGGCACAAATTTTTTCAGGCGCCTGAAATCGCTCATGGTCTTCCAACAACTGCTTTTTGTAACTTTATGTTTGTGACAAGTAAAGTGTAACGAGGTTTAAGCCCGTCTTGGTAAACTCTCAAGAAATTCTTTTAGATTAGTTGGCGGTCGCATAGCCTGTTCTAAAATATCTTCCATTCTTCTGGCTTAGATGGTAAAATGTCAAATACGGCAAACATTTAAAAGGATAATAACAAACATTAGGTTGACCTTCAATTTCTACTCTTTTTGTTAATCTTTCACAAAAGTAAATCGCTTCATAACTTCTTCATAGAGCGTGTTTAATTTAAAATGCTCTTCAATAATTTGAAATGTTTTGTTGTTGCCAAGATCACGTATTTCAAGCAAAAAACATCTGGACAAAATAAATATTCGTCCTAATTGAAAACCATAGCTTGGCAGTGGTATTTCACTTACGAAACGTATCCATTTCATCGATTGTATGTTTATCACCCGAAGAAGTGTTAAGGGTCTCCGAGTTAAAGGATTTGAAATCCCCAGCATAAACATTGAAAATAATAAAGAAATAGGTGTAGAAGAGCGTAACTAGCTAGTGTGTGATCTAAAAGTAATAAAACCAGTAAATCAAAAACTAGCGACCCAATTATATATCAGGAGGCCAAACTAAGGTCGGCTGATACTTGCACTACACAACCGCCGCTACTAACACAGGTTTGACGAGTGCGAAAAAGGAATGGATGTACCAAAGCGGCCGCGGATAATTTCATATCTGAAAATAACTTGCAAAAAAAGCAATTCCGTATTTCGGCATTTTAATGAATTAAGCTTTCAAGGTTTCGAGTGGGCGCATAAAAAAGCTTTAATCACTCCAATTGGCCAACAATTCAAAATGAAGAAATAACAGATTCGTTGAAATTATTAAAATAGTGTTATAGTGATTAAGCAACAGTACAATCAAAGGGTTGAGATGCAAGGACCTTCAAACTGGAAGAGAAACAGTTGAAAGTCAGGCACGTCCGAAAAGGCCTTTAATCGCAATAATCGATAAAGGTATCAAAGAAACTTAAGTTTTTGTTGTCAGCGCGGATACATGGTTAAATGTTAGGGATTTATAGAGACGTTAATGGGATACCATTTGAAGCAATTTCCTCAATTTTAAACAACTTTTGACTATATCTTTCGGGCTCTCGCTCCGACCCAAAATAACGCGATTTCTTCTAAAAGAAAAAAGAGCAACAATTTCCTTTTTTATATATCTATGTTTACGATCCAAAAACAATACAACAAACAATTCTTCGACGACAATTTCCATTAGTTATGAAGGACTTCAGTTTATCAACTAAGCCAGATGACAAGGAACTCCTTCCAAATGACAGTTTTATTAATCCCAAAGTTTATAGTGATGGTCAAAGGTCGCCTTATTTTTTGACCAAGATATTAAATATAAGTTTTAATCTGATGGTGCATACACCGCCGAGAAGAAAAGTTTAGCAGTAGATCAGCTTTCGCTGCTATGAATCTATAGGTCAATTTACTTGATTTTCAGAAATCATTAACATTATCTTATAATCGGCTAATGACGTGGCTTAAAAGTAAAATATCTAACAAGACTGCAGAAGCAAATTTCTGTGCTTTGCTTATATTTAGCAATCTAATATATACTGTACAGTCGGTATAAAAAGAAAGTATTAGGACTGCTCCTTGTTAATAAAATGAAAAATAAATAATATAATATAATGAGCGAAGCTCTAGTTCTCCTCTAGCGGCGCAGCAGAGAATTCTATTAATTTAGTTACATTACGCTTAAAAGTAAAAGTAGAAAACCTCAACTGAATATATGCGAAGCTTAACATTCTGATTCAGTTCCTATCGTTCGTTCATCTCCTTTTTGTTGAGACAAAAACTGTAATGAGACGTTGAATCATACGCGATCGCGTCGAATATTCACATGTGAACATTGTTACATTCTCAATTGACTTAGCTTTCACTATCTATTTCTATAGTTGCTCTATATGTATGTGTAGCTTTCACGTATCCACTTTTTAAGAAAACTAAAATTTTGCATAACTTTTTTTATTGCAAACAAAGTTTTTGGTAAATCTGATAAAACTGCAAACTTCTACCCATGTTTAAACTTTTTGTTTGTTTTGCGAGGGCAAACGTACCAAGTCGTTTGTTATTTCCTACTACTGCCCAACATCGTCTCGCAAATACATTAGTAAGCAAATTCGTGTAACCGAAATACAATGTTTTTTCCACACGTGCAAAATCGGCAGAGAGAACTGATTTTGAGGTAATTTAGTCCGTGGATTTTTAAAGCAAAAATGGATGAACCGTAGTACAATAATATATATCGACCAATTAAGATGATTATTTTCAGTGAAGTCGAATTTTTTCATTCCATAACTTTACTGGGATTTAGAAAATAATTTCAACGAATCAAAAAAATCCTGTTTTTCACTAGAGAATGTTCTTATGAAGATTCATTTGAAATCCGAAGTTAGTCGACTGAGGGTTAAAAATTCAAGGGCGGCGACCTCAATATTTCGAGAAAAACATGAATTAAGTAGAGGTAGATTTAAGTAGTTTTAACAGTGGTTTTGTTCAAAAGAAAAAAAAACCGTCTTTGTAAGCACATAAAATTTTCGAACCCCTACAAGACCTTTTGGATATGAACCTTGAGCATCATTAGCGGGAGCTTACAATGCCGAGCAAAATTTGGTTAAAAGATGTACGCTGTAGCATTATCTCTTAGTCCGTTCCCGAATACTTCGCTTAATTAACATCTTTTAGGTTTTTGCGAGCAGTAGAGCAATGGACGATTGTCTCAAGAATCGTATGATGATAAACCAAATCCATTCTAAATCTATTAATTATCAATTTCTAGAATGATTTGTGTTTTTACTGTTAGTAGAACCGGCCACATAGTATCTTTACTTACGTCTAAGGAACGTCAGAGTGTTATACGAGAGCAACGGTAAAGACAGCATGTACTCATTATACAAGTGGTGGGAATAATAATGCCCTGAATTAATACAGCAATATACATGAATAAGAAGATATGGAGAGTAAAGGCAGGAAAAGACGTAGAGGATACGTTGTGGACTAATCACATAAGAGCTGAGTTATTCGGAAGTTTTTTATTAAAGCGTTTTAGGCTCACAAGAATGTCAGCACAACTAATTAATCTAAATAATGCTTTTTGGGTGAGTGCAATTAAGGATCATTTTGTTATTATGAAGTTTTCATTCTTGGAAAACTATATGAAATAAAACAAAACAATAATATAATGTTGCAACAACATACATCACTTAATTGATAGCAAGTTACGCCTATAGTTTATATATAGTTTATAGTTATAGCAGGTTCCTTTAAGCACACAGAATTTTTTGTTGTAGATATTTCCGTTGATGTGTCCGGCACAACTTTGTTTATTTCTGATTTCTAAGGCAAAGATAGTTTGGTGCCTTTGAGACGATGTCATTAATTTGGTACAATTTTCAAAAGTGGGCGAGAGTTCGACTTACCTTCTGAAAGGAGAAACTTTATTTAAATAATTACGTCTACTACCGGGTTTTTGAAAATGCTCAATGGTTGTGTGAAAGTATTTTAAAACGATGAGTTCAGTCCCAAAACCATCCGCACAACTTTGGAATCCTTGTGTAATTTTTTCTATTTACAATTCTTCCTTAATCTTCGATAGCGCCCATCGATAGCCCACATCAGGACTTTCCCAAAAGAGAACATGCTTGTTGTAAAAGTATCTCCTTAGAAAGATGCTTGATATTTCTCATGAGATTCCAAGTGTCGAAGGTCGTTAATTATTCTGAATTATTTATTATAAACAGCAAAAATATAAACCCACAGATTCCGTAGGATTTGATGTGAACCAAACGCAATTTCTTTTGTTGCCGACAATAAAGAGAGATCTTAGACGGTATGAATCGACCACTATTGCACAGAAGAGGAAGTATAGCCTCGAGTACGCTATAACTGCACATATAAATTATTGTGAAATGTCTTTCTATGATAAATATGAGTATGACATTTACATGTGTTACGTTGCGTATATGTTTTTTGGAAGTATTCTCGAAATGTATTTGAAAGATTCAGAATAAGCTAACTATAGCATTTCTCATTCGCTTTTAAAATTCCTTTCAAAAAGTGTTTTGAGCGTAAAAAAAGCGTACTGAGCTTTAAAAACTTTCTTTTTTGTACTAAAATCTTAAAAGTATTTATTTGTGCCAAACTTTCGTTTATTTATTTACTTATTTATTATTATATTTTATTTTTGTTATTTTTGTTATTATTTGGTTTGGGACTAAAGAACAATGTAGAAAAGGATACGATTAAATCATTCATAATAATATTATAATAAATTAAAGTTGTAACTGTGATACCGCAAATCTTCATCAACTTAACTTGAGTATGCGTAGTCACTCGTTTATAAGGCTTCCAAAAGAAAAATGAACTGAATTTCAAGAAAGCATTCTATGCTTCGGCTTGTACTTTACGTCCAACAAACAGGTTATTAAAATACACGCAAACACACGCTGTTTGGAAAATTTACATAACATGCACATGTGTATAAATGCAAATAATTAATGAAATACCTATTTTTCACTATCGTGAAAGCGTGTATGTAAACTTAATGCAGAAACCATCGCTAGAGAAAGTCTACATTACTTTTTTTGTCTTTTTTTGTCTACGTCTGCTTTGTTTTCAAATGGAACGGGAAGAAAAGCGACAGAAATTACAATCGTATTGATTGTAATTTTTTTTACTTTCATTGTTTGCTGCTGAAAGGAGAAATGTGTTTAATAAAATGGATTGAAAGCGATAAAACCGAAGGTTGCATATTACTAAAAATAGATGATCAGAGCGCAGCATATTGCTTGTATTAACAAACAATCGCAGGAGTCAAGCGTTACAATAATTAAATATTGAACAGAACGTAAGTTGTATCATCAACACAGGAAAAAGTTTTGGCAAATCGTGATGTTAAAATTAACTTAGGAATATGATGAGATGATATAATATACCTATGCCTTACCTCATTGAGTAATAAACTGAAAATGAGAAACAAAAGCACATATCATTAACATACACTATTGAACCGAACCGTATCAAGAGACCATGTCGAAATAGAAAATATTCTGATATCTAAGTTTAGAAATCAAATCTGGTCGGTTTTACTGAGAGGTGTCCTAAAGTTTCTTCTTTTTTTTTTAAATTGGTAAAGCTGCGCGCCAGTATAAATTACCACGCTGTTGGTTTTTAGAGCTGTGCATACCTCATGTTTCAAGTCAAAAAACCTCGGAGCAGGAAGTCCCGTTTTTTTTTTTGCTTACTTCGAGGGATAATTTATGTGGTGTGATAAGCAATAGATGCGTAACAATATTCAAGGTGCAAATAGTCATGATACGAACTATGTGAGTTAACATCGGCGACAAGATTGAACGTGAATAGCGCTTGCTCTTAAAAAGAGGGGAGTCAACGAGATATTGCATATTACTAGTTGCTTTAACCAAACTAAGGAATGCTACCAACAGTAACTTATAAAACTGAGTCGAAAAACGGGTGATATACTCGAAAACTTATGATATTGCAATTTTCCGGCATGATGATGGGCTTTAATTGTTATGACGATACGCAGAACAGGGATCCTTTTTTTTCTCTGTCTGAATGATAACAAAATGTAGCTACCAATGGCCATATAGTGTATTACCATTCTTCTAATATACGCACTCTTTTCATCAAACTCAGCCGAGGTAATACGAAGAGGATTTTCGATAAGTTGTTTTAAACGTTATTTATTAACAAAAGAATTTTTGGTCGGAAATATAAACTTTTTTCATTCAAACGTTCGCCAAACATAGAAAAATCAATATTTTTAAAATTTCCTCTGTATTGTATTAGTTGCAGACGTAGAGATCAAATGTTTTGTAGTTTTTATTCTAATTTCTCCATTTGATTAAAGGTGACTTTGAAGAATATCTCCGAGGTTACAATTTGTTAATATCTTTCAATAAAAATATTTTGCGTAATAACTTCCTCAGATGTTATTACTCTGCTACTTTTCCTTGTATTCGCAAAAGAAAAATGACGCAAAAAGAGTTTTAGTTAAGATGTTATCCCCTTAACATTCAGTCTTATCTCTTAAACATCCTAACATTTTGATGGGAATATCTCCTAGATACATATATTAAATAATCAATCAACGTACAAGACTTAGTACTTATGTATGTTCGCCGCAGCTTCTGGGCTAATTTAATTGATTTTCAAATTTGATTGCAGGATATTTGCAAAGAAAAACGAAATACTGGGAATTCCGGGTGAACAAATTGACCTTGAAAATTTTTTGCCCTGGTCTGAGCACGATCACTTACCAACTTTAAAATGGCAGATATTGAAGATTCATCACAAGTTACAAATACTTTTTTATGAATTTTATGACAGGACTGTGTTCAGCTGATTCTCGAAATTTGTGCTTTACTGCTCTCTCTAATAAAATAATAGAAAATTCGAAAAGAACTTCCATCTAACTGGTGGTCTTTGAGCGAACAGAACATTATAATATTGTTCAGCATGCAAGTATGGTAAAGGAGATGTATTCAAGGATCTTGCCACGGTTAAAATCACATTAAATATAAAAACTTAAAAGTTAGCACGTTCTTGTTGATATTCTGCAAATTACATAGGTTTTAAAGGCGACACAGTTGGTAGGCCCGTATGATTTCTAAACAGCATCAACCTTCAAACGATATGTATCATGATTTCATGACTTATCTGCCATTAAAAATTATTTTACAAGTTGCAGTTATACTGACACAAAAAAAAAATTGAAGCTTTCTTCTTCCTTTTCTACTTATAACGTTTTTTGACCACCACCATGCTCGCATGTGTCGATGACATTGCCTAAGTGGCCCACTTAAAACGCTAATGGCAGACGTGACAACGGTACGGTGCGGTCTTTATCAAACATTTATTTCGCACACCTATTATTTTACGACTATTTTTGACTTTTACTAGTGGAGCGATTAAATCATTCTACCTTGAAGAAAGCGATATTGTATATAACATTCATATCGTGAGATCTCGTTGTTCTGGTCAATATAAATAAAACAAAAAATCACGAAACTTCCTCGTATGGTAAACGTAAATAAATTTTATACTTCTCTGATTTAAAAATATTACGATTTAAAAATGACACGAAAAATTGTGAGACATAAAACACACAAAATAATAATGTTCTGAATGCCTATGAGGCCATTGTCATCCGCAAAGCGATTTATCAATTACAAGGCGTTCACTCAAACAATTTTTATTTTTTAGTTTCAGTACACTCTCTATGATAACTATTGAAGACCATATAGCAACAACAAATATATAAGATGTTGTACCAAAGCACACCGTTGGCCAATACACCTGCCTTAAAATTTATCATAGGTCTTGGTCTATGTACAATTGGCGGGGCTATGCTTTTTGCCTATTTTAGATCCCGTGATGACGATGACTCAGTGGATGAACGTGAGAAAAAAATTATGGGAACAAAGAGACCAGAAATCCTGAAAATTGAAATGAAAATACCTAATCAGGATATACCCTTAATAGCAGGACGCAGTGGGGCTAATATAAAATCTATAGAAGAAAAAACGCAAACTAAAATAAATTTTAGGTAAGCAAGAAGGAACAAAATAAATCTTTAAGGAAAATAAATAAAATTTTTATTTATATTGCAGAGCTAAAGACGATTCGAGTCAACTGTGTGAAATTGTAGGCTATGCTGATAATGTTAAAGAAGCCCGTTCAATGTTGGTTAAAGAACTGGAGCGTTCTCCAATTGTTACCCAACATATTTATGTACCACAAGATATTTGCGGTAAAATAATGGGTCGTTGCGGGGAAGCTATGCAAGAGATTTGCCGCATTTCTTTGGCCAAGGTTTCGGTAGAGTCTGGTCTAAATAATGTAAACAGCCGTTGCATTACTGTAACCGGCAATAAGCGGCAAGTGAACATTGCCATCAAAATGATAGAAGATAAAATTGAGGAAGATATGAAATTAACACAAGCTGTTAAGGAAGCCGAAGAAATGCGTATGCCACGCCGTTCGCCACTCAACAGCATTACCTCGAGCTTGTATTCTTCTCAGAATTCTTTAAGTTCAAACTTGCCACCGCGTGAAAAGTTAATGACCGCTAAAAATGATGAGAAGCGTATGGAAGTCTACGTTTCGGCCATAGCAACTCCAGAAAAATTTTGGGTGCAAATAATTGGCCCAAAAACGAAGCAGTTGGATGATTTGGTTAACAATATGACTGAATATTACAGTTCAAAAGAAAATCGTGATATGCATAAAATTGAGGAACCCTACCTAGGGCAAATTGTAGCGACGATTTTCAAACATGACAATAAATGGTACAGAGCTGAAGTGGTGGGAATTTTGCCTAATCAATATAATCCGGAGGAACTGGTATTGGATTTATATTTTGTGGACTATGGAGATAGTGAATATGTATTACCGCACGAGGTTTTCGAATTGCGAACAGATTTTTTAACTTTAAGGTGAGCCAGTAATTACTAAAATGAAAAACTATAAACAACGAAAAATTGAAAACTAATATTTTCTATGATGTAGATTTCAAGCAGTTGAATGCTTTTTGGCTAATGTCAAAACTACGTTAGTAAATGAGACGGGCATGTGGGACTCGCGTTCTATAGAAGCTTTTGAAGATATAACCCAAGGTTTATATTTTAAATTGAAAGAAATTCAAAATTATAATAAAATTTGTTTTGCTAGTTGCTCGATGGAAAAAATTAATTGCGCGGGTGGTCACTTATAAGACCTATAGAGATCGTGTTAAAGCCTCCAACAGTAATACAGACGCACGCGAGGATTCTCCTCCTATACCGGGAGTGGAGCTTTATGATATACAAGATGGTTAGTAGAGTCTGCTAGTTGAAAAAAGAAATTTTGTTACTTTTACACTAATGTGATATTAAAAGAAAAGTAGTGAGATTACATTTAATTCGACTACCGTGTTGTGAGGGCATTATCAATTCCTTCCCTTGAAAGGGATTATTATTTGAGCGACATAGCTCGTCTGCGTTCTGCGTGAAGCTATTTCCTAGATTATGGGCAATTCTTATCTCACGGCAATCTTGCCTCTCATTCTTCAAAATTTTTGACTATTTTGGGAACTCAAGAAACCGCATTGGGGACATCAACACTTTTCCACAATTGAAGAGATACGACCAAATCGAAAATTTTTTTTAGATGAAAGTGAACAACTGTGTCTCATTATTAACTGAAGGAATCGGCATGAAATCAAAGACGAATATCACTTAGAATTCTGTCAGCGTCAGAAAAAAAATTACTCATCTAAACAAATCAAAGTAATGAAATGAAATAATTTTATCATTTGTTGCAATGTTTAGCCCAAAAAAAAGCACTAAAGAGTAATATACACTTTCTAATTTTTCACTTTTCAAGTTTTAAACGAGTATAATAAAGGCCATCGAATTCTTTCTGGCACTTTCGCAGTCGTTTTAAATTGTTGTTGGGTCTTTTTATATGTCCTTTTTAAAGAGATTGATGTCGGTTTAAAGGTCGCACCCCTTTTAGTATTAGTTACATAAACAAAATGGAATGGGGAAATTTGTCGTCATTTACATAGTGAGTGTTGACGATTTGTTACATTTTTCCATAGGTGTTGAAACGAACATTGGTCATTTGATGATTTCGCTTAATTATGCTTTGCCTGCCAGACACAGTTATCCACTCACTGATTCTCCAAATATGTATCAACGCAGTCGCAGCAACTCAAGTGAAGTTCTTTCTCCTCCAAGAGCAACGCAATCACCCGTAAATAAGGAACAACAGCATTTTATTTACAATAATAGCCATATCGAACGCGAAGATGCTTTAATTGATGAACAGTTAGAATGCTTAGAAAAAGGCAACAATAACTTGTACTTAAATGGTAATACAACCTTAATCCCGCCTACCACTTCCTTTTCTCTTCCTTCGGTGATTAATGAAACAAAGTCAAAAACTGTTAATCCCATTAACGGTTTCCAGGCTAACGATCGCAAAAAAACAAAATCTTAAAAACAATCTAAAATGATCAATAATGACAACGTAAGGCACTAAATGTAAATATTTTTATATATACATATTTATATGCATATATGTATACGCGACGTTTTATTTATTTAAAAGATCTTTGATTTATGTTATTTTCCTTTCTTACTTTCATATTTACAATACATTTTTGCTTCTTTAGAAACAAAAAACGGTTTTAATGTGAACATAATTTTATGTTTTTTAACAAGATTTTATAGAACATATTTTATTGCTGTAAATATTAGTAATTTATTTAAAATACTGTGTTTATTTTTGCTTTTTTAGAAACAAAAAACGGTTTTAATGTGAATATAATTTTATGGTTTTTAACAAGATTTTATAGAACATATTTTACTGCTGTAAATATTAGTAATTTATTTAAATCATAAAAAATTTACAAAAGTCATTACCAATGATGGATTAATAAACATATCGAGAGCTTATGGGAAAAAATGTTGTCATTTGAAAATAAAAAAATTGGAGATCAGTCACAAAACATTTCTTCATTTTCTTCTAATGCTGTTCGACAAAATACGATCATATTTAAACCGGGATCAAATCTCAAATGCGGTAGAGTTTTTAGTAAAGCCGAAAGCCTTAAGTGCTAGTGCTTTAAGACTTCAGTCTTAGAATTTATTCTCTGGCTAAATGTATAATAATAATAATAATATATTTAAACTGAACTGCACAGTTCTTTACCGTATAAGTATAAAAACAAAAATTGTCTCCTAACAATTAATTACGTCCATATACATCTTTTTTATATAAATATAGAACCACCACACGTTCTGCTAATTTTTGTATTTTTACTATTTTTGATGACATTTAAATAAATCTATTTGATATATCAGCTTGAAATTCCACACGTACTTTTTCCAATTGTTCTACCTAGTTGACAATAACAATTTAATATTCTTAGTGGCGTTTATTTTATAAACGCAACGAAACCCGCTGATGTGGAGTAACAATCGAAGATATTCAGCAGCATATAACGCCCTGCTGAATTGATATAATAACGATAATTCACCGAATGGCTTAGGAAAGGAAACGCGGACTCTTAATAAAATTTGCGGAACACAACTAAATCTCTCAATAATATTTATATACCTATATACCAACTTTTGCTAATGCTAATTTTTAGATAACGGCTTTTAAGTAATTGGTTTGCCAGCAAAAATTATGAGATCTCACACATTTCAATAATCTGAATAAATTGGTTATATGAACGAAATTATTTGTGAGAAGTGAAAATTATGTATCTTTAGTGTTCATAGTTTGTACATTATTAAATATTTTTCGCAAACGTTCTCGATTGTTTAAAATATTTCGCGAAGAAAAAAAAGTTGTTATTACCTCTGCTCAGTATAATCACTATGTGGAATATCGGAATGAAACAATACACAGATATACGATTATCATCAGTGATTGTGTGTATGCATTAATTGATAAAGATTGACGGCCGATTTTAAGTCAATAACACAATTTTCGTATGCCGTTAAATAATCGATGTTTAAAATTGGAGAGGAATTCTTATAATGAGAATTTCTTATAATGCAACAAGTGTTTAGTTTGTTTAAAATTGGAAAGGAATTCTTATAATGAGAATTTCTTATACGCAACAAGTGTTTAGTTCGTTTAAAATTGGAGAGGAATTCTTATAATGAGAATTTCTTATACGCAACAAGTGTTTAGTTTGTTTAAAATTGGAGATGAATTCTTATAATGAGAATTTCTTATAAGCAAGAACAGCGAGAATGTATTATCTATTTTTAATAGGTTAGCCAGAATTCTCATATATTTCTCATATTTTTCTTATTTATAACAAGCAACTCTGCTCTGCACTTTGCACACATACATATTCTTTTTGTTTCGTGGCAAAGGATCTGCAGTAAATTATTTTCATTGTTTGATATTTAAATAAATTTACAATAAATTATTTTCATTTATAAATTGTACCAATAAGTTTTTATGTTGCGATTGGAAGAAACTCAACTGTAATAGTAGCATTGGTGTTACAATGTTAACAAAAGGAATATTTGCCATCTTCGAGAATACGTTAGGGAAACATGGGCGCTGTGAGAAAATATGCAAACTTAAGAAATTTTCAATGGAATCGAAATAAAAAAAATTTCCATTTTCACAAAGTACTTCATACGAAGTGTTTAAATCTGCTAGTCGCCCTGCGGGCCTCCTCCCTAATACGAATCTATGTCTGAAATGTTTATACGCATGAAAATTAAAGTAGAATTATCTTTCGTATGTATTTTTATACTTCTTCACCTTTATAGGATGGTGTTGATGGGTTGTAGTTGAATATAATCTTTCTATGCGATGTATTGTAGTGTAATTTTCTCTGATCGGTTCATAATGGATATCGTACCGATGCTTTGCCCCTAGCGGCGACCAAGTATTTTGATGCTTCATCCATATGTATAGTACGTAAAAAGTCACTGGTGCTTATGCCTAAAGCCTTTAGTAATGAAGGTAATTTTTAACGAGAAGTCGGTTTCTAATTAATAAAATATGAAATTAAAAGATTTAAATGGTTTAATTATATTTGAAGCTTTTCCTTTAACCTATCATCGCAAACAAAAGATTATTTTGAGGCACTTACTGCATTTGGAAGGAGCAAACTTTACCGCAAAAGCTTTGCACCATTTATGCTACAAGAAATTTAAAAAGTATTGTGCAATTATCTTGTGAATCATCAAAATCAAAAAATTCTTTTCTTCCCATATAAACATTCTCTCTCAAATTTCTAAACTAAAAATTGCGGGCACTTTTCAAAAAATACATATGATTTCTTTGCTCTCTCTCAGAATTGATAAAAAGACCAAAGTTATTCTCAGAATACCAAAATTAGCACTTGTTGCATTTATCGACTACCAGAATTAAAAGAACAGCTGATTGAAGATACATAAGAAAGTAGAAAAAAGATGGCAGTAGCAGTAGTTAATAAAATTCTCGAACAGTATTCTAAAATTGGCATATTTGAAATTTAACATTTTGTTCAACTTTATTTCTCTAATAAATTTTAAAACTGAGTTACTTTTTAGAATTTTTTATAGCGTTTGCAGGATTCTCCGCTACCACGGGGCGCTGGGCGTTTCCGTGATTTGTGGCTTTCATTCTGTCCCATGACTAAGGCGACAATATTAGCTGACTTTTCGCTGGGTTTTGCTGTAACGACAGTCTACAAGAAAAATAAAATAATTATTATCGGATGCAACAGCTATATAAAATACTTGCAACATACATCACCATTCCTACAGTTGTATACACCAAACTGCGGTAAGGCAGAGGACAGCCTTCAAATTCGTAGTAATCCAACATTATTTCCCGGAGGGTATAAGGCGGCTTGGTCGAATTGATCAATGCCCTCACAACTAAAGCAATATGCTTCAGTTGATCTTTGTTATAACTATTGTTTTGAGACATCGTTTTGAAATAATACAAAAAATCAAATATTTAAAATGTAGTTAATTTTTTTCTTTTTTTACTTACAAGGTTGAATTTCTTAAGGTTGAATAGTTCGGTTTCGTATGCTAAACTAAACGTAAACTAAAACGGCAAAACCCAAAAGTCACAAGAAATGTTGACTAACTTTTTTTTCAACATAGAGTACGCAAGTGTTTGTGACTTATGCATATACAGTTCAACTGAAGCTGCGAAACGCAAAAAAAATTGGTGTACACACAATGTTGACTAACTTTTTTTTTCTAACATAGGGAACGCAAGTGTTTGTGACGACTTGCTCTAATACCGTACCGTTTTCTAGTATTTGTTTATTTTCATAGAGATTTCTAGCTTTTGTTTATTTTCATCTTTTAAAAGAAAGAAGTGGACGCCAAAGCTACTGCCTGATCGTCAAAAGAGGAAAAAATAATTTAATGATTAATATGATTAACCGGTTAATGGTATAATTTATCGAAGGAGGACTTCCTGATCAGCCACTGCCACTGGCACTGGAAAACGAGGGTACCAAATGTTAACGAGCTTATGGCTGCGATTGTTATTTTATATACTTAGATGACAAAGGACATTTTGGCTAATGAAAATTGGAAATAATTTAGAAAAATTGACTGCGTTGCTCATTATAGCATTAATAGTGTGTCGCTTAAGAGTCAAATACTGTTAAAAATTAGAAGGTTGTGACGCACTCAACAAGGGTCGTTAATTTATGTATAACGGCCTGCATTCTGGGTATATGCGGTTCACAAAGATATGAGCAACAACATGGTCAAGGTATAAGTAAAGCCGATAGTGAAAACTCCAAATTCGTCGGGGCCTTTAATCAGGAGATTAATATGCAAACGGATAGAGGCCTTTATTTAAAAAAACGCAAGCTGCGGAGGCGTTTGCAACGCATGCATACCCATGTTGATGAAAATATTGTCATTGATATTATTTTAGTTTCATGCAAGCAGCTTATAATAGAAATTCTGATGTAAAACTGTTTTTGATATTAATGTTTAAATCATTTTAATTAAGATGAACATGTTTATTTTTGTTAAGTTTATGAATATATTTAGGTTATATATTCACGTGCATGTGTGTACATCTATATATATATATATATATATATATATGCCGTTATATATATATATATATATATACATATATATATATGCGTGATGATGAACTCGAAGAATCGGACGAACAACTGCAGACTTTGGGCGACCAGAGCGGTTTGTACGACCGCGTTTAAATCCAGCATACCAATCAATAATAGTTGATTTCGCTGATGCAGAGTCTCCGTAACGCTTATCGAGCCACTGTTTGGCTTCAACAGTATTTTTCCCTAATTCGGGTGTCTTAGTCTCGGTTTGTATTAAATTATTACTCATTGTTTTCGGAGTAGATAATTCTTCTGGCTGATTTCTGATGTTAAATTTGGGATTTAATGACAACAAGCGGTTTTTTGTTGTTAGAGGACGAAAATCGAATCTAGTAAAAGGCAGAAAAAAAAGGAACAAAAAAAAAACGCTATATTCGCACCTGTTAGAACCGTAATTAAAATGTCGAGTAGAATAGAGGCAAATGTGAGGTTCACTCTTAAAAAAAATTTCGAAATTTAGTTTTGTTTTCTGTTCAATTTTATCTCAGTCCACTAACTATAAAAGTCTCTACTCAGATAATTTTTGCTACTTGGAACTTTATAATTTTACAGATATAGTTATTGAAAAACACCATATTCTACAAATGTGTGCAACATGTGAATCTCAGGATGCAGATCATAATTTTATGATTTTAATCAGAGAAAATGGCAAGTTGAACTATATATATGTCGGCAATTTCTTGGATACTCGTAAAGCTCTGTTAAATGATGATTTTGCTAAGTGGATCAGTCAAGGCAAGGAAAAACTATATGTCAATTGAAAGCGCGTACGTGATGACCAACTTTACAAACCGGTACAAAAATTGCCATTGCTAGCCAAATGTTTAAAGGAGATTGACACCATTGTGAAATATCACGAGGAAAGAACTTTTTCCATATATTTAAACTTATTCGGTTACGAAAATTTTATTTATGAGTTATCAAATCGATTTCCTACACGTGCGGTATTGCTTTCTTATTTATCCATATCCAGCGATTATTTCGAAAGAGAAGCTGACGATTTGCTAGGGAAGCTAAGCGTTGGTCAAATATTTGTTACAGCCGGTGTAATTTCTGAGAAAAAAGCAAAAGTAAAATTTGAAAAACACGGAAATATTTCCATTAACATAAGCGTAGACATCGCCTCTCAGTTGCCTATTGGTTTAAACAAAGATAATTAGCTCTTTTATTTTTCTTGTCCTTGTTAGGATACCGATGATGAAATAGCAAATAATAAAAAAATCTGCATTTAATCCCCTGGAAGAAGCAGTAGCGAATTTGACAAAATGCAATGTGATGATGAAATCATTGCGAGCATCACTGGGCTCAAGTAATAAAAAAATTGAAGAAAGCGATATAATAGATGTCGAGCTAAGCAGCCAAGCAGCCAAAAATCGGGAAACGCATCAATGCGTGTCAAGGGAAAATATTGATGAGGACTCGAAAGAACATAACGAGCCGATTAGCTGCGAAAAGTTAGTGCACAAACCGAAAACCAACAATAGATTATAGAAAAATTTGATGTAATAAAGAAAAATACGACAGAAAGTCTAAATGTTGTGAAGAAGAGGAATTTGCAACAAGACGAAGAAACTACAAAGAAAATATTAAATGTAACAAGTCGGAAGATGTACGAAGAAAACATGACAGAAATTATTCACATATTGTTTTTTTTTGAGTAATGCGATATTTCGCTTTTATTTTTTGTTAATACATTTTTTTCTTTTTTTTTGTTTCCGCTCATCAATGAATTAGTGAAATAGTAAGCAAGCTAAATATGTAAAAGTAAACTATCGCATTCCGCCAAGCTTGGTGAACGAAGCCTGTAGCCAATACTTACTTTGTTGCATTTAATTGGGGGCAATCAACGAGTTATACTTATTTTTAGCTAAAATTAAATAGAAGTAAGCATAAAATAGTGATGAACACAAATAGAATAAACATTAACTTATCATTGGAGTGGAGTGAATCATTTTCATGATGCAGAGGCGGGGACCGGAGAGCTGGACCTGTTTTTTAATCTAAAAATGGAATAAAAACAAATGAATACATGCTAGATTTTGAAATATAAGTTGACGTTGACGTCCTTGCGCTCCTTGAAGTTTCTTCCTGTCAGTAGCATAAACAGTACGTATCCAAATAAATTTATTTGGTGGATACTGCCGCTACTGCGGTTTCCGAACGCCCTGAAGAAAGCAAGCCGTGCCACTACAGTCGCCTGCACGAGCTTGCCGATATTCTGCTCCACTATATGTCGCCGCTTAGCGGTGTAGAAAACGCCGATGGGCCGTCATAATCGTCATCAATCATTATCGTACATTCTTCTATAAAATTTTCACTGCTCGCTCTCACTGCTCGGCGTACCGGTCCCGTCAGTCCTATCAGTGTCAGTGTCTCTTGTAATAGGAATCAGACCTGCTAACACATCATCTATGGATGGTATAGCCCTGTTTAACACGCCCCCCTCAAACCTACGGAAGCCCTCCATCTCTAAACGCATGCTTTCCTTTACTTTCCTGTCACGGTGGAGCCGGGCCGCTTAAACCCGAATTCATACGCCCGTAGGTACGCGACATGAACTGGACGATAAATCAACCCTCCCCCACGTCGTCTCAGACCCTTTCTAACAGCTTGTAAAGCCCATTTTACCTTCTTAACGGACACTGCACGCTTCACCTCCGTGCTCAGTCTATCAGCTAGTTCTTTGTATTGGCCTTTAAAGTCCCCCTCCCCTCCGCGATAACGCCACAAGTTGGGGTATTCCCGTAGTGGCCGACTTAAGACAGCATGTATATCTGCTTCCATAGTATAGCTATTGTGCAATGAGAAGTTGTAATATTTTAGAACATAACAGAAATCTTGTGGTGTCCTATTAAAGCTATAAAATTCAATATACCCTTCGTCTTCCTATTCGTTCATAAGAAATATTAACTAAACAAAATAATCCGGACGAACGTAATTCGTGAGCAATCATTAAACAATTAACCAATTATTAACTTTTCAAAGAACATGCTTATAACACGTCGACACGCTCGTGTAACAAAAACTTTTATTCTGAAAATGGAAAAAATAGCCACGCCCACCCAATATTATAAATGTTTTCTCTTAATACTTTTGTTATAGATTTATTCTATTACTGTCTGCGTGCCTATGGACACACAGGAGGACAGCATTGCTTCTTGCGCCTTCCCCAATGCATTACATATTCCTAAGGGCTTTACATATTTCGTTGCAATCTTTGGCACTCTACTCCCGTACATAGCATCGCGATGGCAATTATAATAACTTTTTCTACATTGTACATAACTCTATTGTACCAGCTCCATACATCGGATAATCTAATCCTCTGTTTGCCCTTTTTAGGTCAACGGGATTATGACTTCTATTATCTATAATATTCTATTATTATTGTTATTATTGCGATTATTATCAGTCTTATACATATTTGTATGATTCAAATATGGAAATGGAAATTCGAGGTAACGTCCCTCGAATTCAAACAAAAAACAGCTCAGGTATACATATATATAGGATGTATGCACGAATTATCAGCCGGCTATAACATGAATTATTAAATTTTTTATTATCATTGTATGGAAAACCCGCCAATTTATTATTTGGCGGAGACAGTAACGAACCAAAACAAATTTACAAATGAGTTTTTTGGGTTTCCTTAATGAGATCTCGGATAATTTTCGGCATATTATTTCGAAATTAACGGCGCTAACAAGACATTTGTTGCATTACTATTGTAGTGAAAGCACAATTCAAGATTCCTTTGTATTGTTATTTATTTTAACTCTCTTTACTATACTTATTAATTTTATATTTTTTTTTCTTCTGACCCACCTGAATTGTGGTCTATGTTTCGGCCATAGCAACTCCAGAAAAATTTTGGGTGCAAATAATTGGCCCAAAAACGAAGCAGTTGGATGATTTGGTTAACAATATGACTGAATATTACAGTTCAAAAGAAAATCGTGATATGCATAAAATTGAGGAACCCTACCTAGGACAAATTGTAGCGAGGATTTGCAAACATAACAATAAATGGGACACAGCTGAAGTGGTGGGAATTTTGCCTAATCAATATAATCCGGAGGAACTGGTATTGGATTTATATTTTGTGGACTATGGAGATAGTGAATATGTATTACCACACGAGGTTTTCGAACTGCGAACTGATTTTCTAACTGTATACATAAACGTGAATCTCGTCCGCACGCACAACTTTCAAATATGTACCGAAAAGCACAAGAAATTTTCTGATTGTGTTGGTGTTTATTCTCAAAAATTTTGTGTGACAATTCACGAATTGATTATGGTCATAAAAATTTTAAATCATCGTTTACGGTAACACAAATGGTGGCGCGGCACACAGCTTAAAAAGATTGCACCATTCTCTTTCACTATTAAGAGGAAATTGCAGTGCACCTGAATAGGAATCCCCTATTTGCAAATAGGAACCTTACAAAAATGAATGTCAATACCTCAAAGTAAAAAAAATTTATATATATGTTTACCTTATGGAATACGCTTTATTACTAAGAAAATGGGAGAAGCAAATAATAAAGGCTATTTTGATGTTATACTGAAATGAAATATCCTTACTTATGTCCGAATAGAACAAAACTGAATAGCAATTTTTGCCCCCAATCTATTTTAAGCAGCATACACTTACCGTATTATTAACAGGAAAAATGTTAAATCAAACCAAATAAATAATGTAGCGCAATTTACCAGTATGTCCTTTGAACGTTGTTGTGAACTGAACGCCTTGCAAATCGCATTTCAACATGGTAATTTACCCATCATAATCACCAACGAAGGCGTACTTACCTAATGAATCAAAACAGAATAGAGTCAAATCTGCTTTTAAAAGACTATGAAAATATTTACTGCAATGCTGTGCAAGGCGTTTCGATATTATAAATCCCGATACGACCCGCTGTATCAGTGTAATAATACGCAAATGCTTTTATATACTCATGTTTTGTAAATAAATCTCTGCGTCTTTTAGCCTAATCGGAGCTTCCGATTACAAGCTTATCTACATTCTTCATTGTGTGGCGGTATATTATTATACATATATACATATATGTGTGAAGCGCTCATAAGTTACTCTATATTTATTAACTTCTATTTTTATACTATATTTCTGTTTTGGTTTTGTTATATTTCTTCCTTCAATAAAAGTTACAAGTTTAACATTAAAACTCCACATTTCATCGCATTATATTCAATTGTATTGGACTTTTTCTCAATTTCATTAGATTTTTTACAACGATTCTCAATTTCATTAGATTTTTATTCAATTGTATTATACTTTTTCTCAACGATTCTCAATTTCATCAGATTTTTATTCAATTCTATTGGACTTTTTCTCAACGATTCTCAATATAAAACTTGTGGTCAGTGAGTTATATAATAAATTATTATGCTAACTTAAGCAAAGTAGTAAAATTAAACTAGGCTATTACTAAAGTTCCATGCATGGCTAAGTTGGGTTATCTTAACTAGGTTATAGCTTATCTTCCATTATGTGTAGAACTGATCTTAATTAGGTTATAGCTATTATATGGAAATGTGAAAAGTGCGGACTAAGCATAAATTATTGATAAACGGGTAATGGGCGATAAATCGATAATGGTACACTATTCGCCGTTATTTTTGTGCATATGCAAGAACTATAGAAAGTAACGGGTACTTTTCTTTATTGTATTGCATATGAGTACTTTTTATTTTGATTTAAAAAAAAAAAAACACACTTATTATTTCCACTGTATGGAAATAATGATAATAAAAAATGAAATATATGAAAATGTAAGTAGAGGAAAATAGATGCACTTACCGCTAATAAACTGTTGAGACAATTTTTTTTGGCGCTTTTTTTTGATGCCTTTTTTTGGTGTTTTTAGGTTTTTTAACTTTTTTAACGCTTTTTTTTTAAACTCCTAGCTAATAAAATAATCAAAACAAAAACATTATACTGATAATTTTTTTTTTAATTTTATGTAAATGTTTCACAATCTTTTTATTTATTTATTTTTAAACTTCTTATTTTCTTTTTTTTCGGCAATTATTCACTTCCTACAACTTCTTTGTGCACTAAATTAATTTTATATTCATTTATAATTCGTCGAATTTCTGCAATTTAAAGACAACTATTTGTTTATACTTTGACTATTTTGAAAAAATTCCTTCAAGTTAGAGCTCTATTTATTACAAATATTTTTAATTTTTCTCAATTTTTACCTGGTTTAAATTTTTCAGTAAGCACTTTTAAAATGTCTTTGTTTCCACATAAAATCGTTTTTTTCTTTACAAGATTTATAAAAACAAGTACCATGTATTAAAAATTGCAGTTGTGTTTGTCTGAGAATGCTCGCAAATGTGCTTAAACGCTCGCAAATATGCTTAAATGCTCGCAAATTGGCTTTATTTATTAGAGTTTATTTTTATTAGTAAATAAAATGAAAATACGATAGAGGTAAAATTAATTAATTGTCTTTATTCATATTCATATTTCATATACAAAAATTTTTTTTTAAAGAGGGGTATATCGGGTATAGCTTAGAAAAGGAAATTCTACTTCTGAGAAATATAAATTTTTTTTAATTTCTTTTATTGAATTTTTTTTTTTCGCAATTATTCACTTCCTACAACTTCTATGTCCACTTATAAAATGGATTTGAATTTATGTAAATTTCGATTTGGTAAATTCTTCGCTAAAAGCCGTTACCTATTTTTCTCTTCACATGGTTTATTAAAAATAGCATATGTTCAGAATAGAGAGGGCACGGACTTGTTTTTAATAAATGTGAAATTTATGATGTTAATGTAATATGAATGCAAATAAACAAAAGCTACTCTTTCTATTAAAATGTATAACCCATAATAGCGAATACCCGATCTGTGCATAATTTTATATATATGTAAAATTAAATAAATATTTTTCAGATGCAAGGAAAAAACACGCATTAATATGTGTTATGCATTACCGCTTCTCAAGCTTTTAGACAGAAAATTATTTCTTAAAAAAAGCTTCATTAAAATCATCCAACTTCTTTTCATGCATTTGCATATGCAAGAAACGATGCATATTTAAACCAAACCTGCGGGCGTTTCGATGAAAATGAAAAAAAGCTGCAGGCGTTTCGATAAAAATAAACAAAAGCTACAACTCGCTACTACATGAAAATGAACAAAAGCTGCAACTTGTTCTATGAAAATAAACAAAACCTCAAAAATGTTCTTCCCGCAACATTTTTATTATGGTTATGTTTCTATGCCACGTGTTTCATCCTGCTGTATGGAATTTTTTACTGAAAACAGATCCTGAATATGAACGTTCCTGAAGTTCAAATGAAATTAAATTTTTACTTAAACCGTTGCGCGCTGATGTATTTGTAATCTTAAAAACACACACCGCAAATGGTACTGTTGAACGCTTGTACTGTATCCCAGATTTGGTAGGCGGCACAGGCTTCGCTAACATTTTTAAACAAACTGCAACTGAAGAAAACAATGAACAGGAGAGTATTGAAATTGCTATAGATGGTACAGTTTGGAAAAAAAAATTAAACCATTTACTGGAAGAGACAGAAATCTTACTACAGATAATTTTTTTACTAGTTCTTCCCTTTTAACTAAACTTTTACAGAAAAAAACTTCTTTAGTTGGTACTATACGCCAAAATAAGAGAGCACTTCCAAAAACCGGCAAAATTTATAAAGGATAAAATGGAACGCTTCTCGGTGCAGCTTATGAGGTGGTTGAATAGATTTTCCAATATAAGTGAATATTAACATTTTTTTTTCAAAGTTCTTTGAAGTTAACTGAATCCAAGTGGACAAATCAAACTGAGCCCTAAATTGAAATTAAAGTTATATTTATCTTACAGTGAGAAGTCTTGTACATAACTTGTAAATAAGGATAAACTTTTATTAAGAATAGACGATAAGTGCCTTTCAGGTTTCAGGGCCCTGTTAATTTATGTAAAAGGTTAGATATATCTTGAAAATTTTCTTTTTTCTTGGAGCTGCTTGCATTTTTCAGCATCATGGAAGAATCCTTTAGGTGCATCCACCCAGCGCGTATATAACATTCAGTGTCAAAAATTTATTGGCCAAATTTTCCCGAACTTTCAGATAAACGAAACTAGTGAATAGGTACATACTTTATTGAATTACTTATGCGTACTTCTTAGTGTTATAATCTCCGATAATGTATAAAATGGCAAACTAAAACATTACAATCGTGTAAGGCCAGTTTTTTAATTGCCCTACACAACTTCGCTTAACATCTTCATCATAAGATGTCAAACATTATACATTGTTTCTATATGTAAACGGATACGTAAAGTGGTTAATATGATTCATACTCAACACAATAAATATTTATATCAAATCGCTACTCCCGAACCGATTTTGAATAAAGAATACCGAAGGTTTATTGTTGTAAGAACTTCAAATGGTCCGATGACTCAAGCTTTTTGATTTGTCTACATATTATTTTTCGCACATTTTTACCGCGAAATGTTAAATAAGTGAACTTTTCGTGATGATTTTTTTTAAGTAAACGGGAATGATCGTAAAAATGCTTCAGTCCAATATATGTTTAATAATACGTTTATCGTTTCATTTCGTCAAATTTCATCAAAATATCTCGATAATTAGGAGATTGAACATTGACATGTCTACAGATCGACGGAAGTACTGAAAATCAATACTCGAAATGATGTCAAATCAATTTTTTTATCCAAAGACGAGCCTAAATAATCTGTACTAAAGAAAGCGTTAGAACGTAAGGTAATAATGTAAAACTGTAGAATAGCAAATTGCAGCATTGCCAGATGTCCATAAAGTGGTGACGTGGCAGATTTTTCCCACTAATAGATTCTTCTAACCGATTTAATCACACCAATAGCTTCTACTAATCGATATTAACCACACTTATAGCGGCGGTGGCTGCGGCGAATATAATTGCTTCATTTGCTACATTTGCATATTTTACTTTCAGGGCACTGTGGAAGAAAAGGTATATTCCCGTTCGGTCGCAAAGCAGGTTATCAGCCTGCATAAGTGTCTATTAAGATACACCCAAGTAAAATTAATGTAAATACAATAACGTAAAAAGCGAGAAAAAATAAAACAAATATAAAAAGCATAGAGAACTGCAAGCTGAAAATGAATAGTAGCAATGTCGCACTAAAAGCGATAGTAAAGTCGTTCAGAAAAATTGAAGGATTTACACTAAGTTCGTTATTAACACTTGGGAGCTATCACTTCAACCCCATTTTGAGCATATTTAAGCCTCTCTGTCGGGGATTTTTCTGTTCATTGGCTTGGCTTGGTTCAAGGGCTGCTCTAGGCTGTCCTATAGAAAGTTATAGATTGAAACCGAAAGCAACTACAATAGTAAAAATATTGTTACAAATATGTTTTGCTGAACATAACATTTATATTAAGTTTAAATAGAGACAATCAATAAACATGTTTTGCTTATATGTTTAAACATTTGTATAAAATATCCTACGTATACATTTTAAATGTATCCACGTGCAGGTATTTTACTGGGTCAGGAATTTTTAAATTGCAAAATAACGGCATACACTTCAACTAGTTGAAGGCGAGATGCATTAATTTGTCAGATTTTGCTGAAAATTTAATAGGAAAAATGAAACGCCAGTTCGCAGAATAATTGAATAAATGAAAATGCCACTTGGAGTCTCAAATAAGATTTTAAAACATATTTTTAAAGACTTTCTTCAAAGAGCGTTGAAATTCATCTTGGGTGTTTGTTTGATGTTTCTTTCGCGTAAACAGTACTGCAATGGCTACATTCAAATTCAGTAATTTGCTCTCCAATTTCTTCCGCACTATCTCGGAATGGCCAATTATTCAAGGATATTTTTCTGAAATGTTATGCAAAAATATTAACGTACTTCTCATTTATCTTCCACTCACTTTGTATGCTTTGAAAATGGCTTCCATAAATAACTATTAATATATCAATTACATCAACACAATAATATTTAGGTTTACGCCAGTTCCATCACCTTCCGATTTCTTGCGTGATGCGTATTAAATAGATGCCAAATAGTGTTTAAATTAGGTGGCTGTGGACACGTGCGGAAACCATTACATGATGTTGAACAATTTTTACATATCATTTGGCCTTGAAATGAAGTATGGCCCTATGAGAGAATAACTTTAATTTGTAACATTTTTACATCCTTATCGCGAAGTTTACATTGGTCAGAACATGGTGAATCTTTTTTGGATTTCTTGCTCTGCTTAGATGGCCTTTTCCTTTCACTATCACTCTTTTCTTCGTCGTCTAAATCAATTTGGTTGTTTAAATGTCCCATGCACACTATATGATCGTCACTTTGGCCTCTAGGAAATAACGACTTCGACTTCAATTTTGGTTCCGAAATTTCTTGTTTTTTAAGAATTCGCGATTTTTTTAATGATGATGTAGGTAGTTTTTCGTCCGAACCTGACGATGAGGGCGCTTTGTTACACAACTTGAGATCAATGAGTTTATCTTTTCCTTTAAAATCTTCGCTCTTTACTGTGGGCGTGTTTACAGTGGATGATGGAGCTTTTATTTGTGATTTTGCAAACTGCTCTTCTTGAGGGGACGAATCACCTCAAGACCAACTTGGTGGAGATGTCTCGCTCCTACTTTGAACTTTAATTTGTAGCTGCTCTTACTGTATGATTAACAACAAATTCGAATTTCCAATTTTTACATTTGCAACGGCGCCTCAATAATAGCTGTATACTCAGGTATTCATTGTGTCTATCGAATCGATGTCCTTCTTTCCTCTTTTTTTTGTGGAGACAAAAGAACAAGAGCAGCATCTTTTGTTCAATTTCAGTCGACTGCTCGTTCCTTGTGCATGCTCTCCTGGCTGAAGAATACATTATTATGGCGTACATTGTTATTATAATGCCAATTTATTTGATAATCTCGTTCTCGATCCCGATGTTGTATATCCACAAATTTTCCTTAACTCTAGTAGAATTGACTGCCATTCGTAGTGAGATTTTCTTATCTATGACAATGTGTCTGACTTGGAAGTCTCAAACTAAAATTCAGTATATAAACGTCGGCTCGACGGATACGGTGGGGTGGCCATTCTCATTAAAAAAGGAATTCCTTTTAGGCAAATTGAGTACAAGTCTTCTGCAGACATACTCATTGTCAAAACTTCACCTCTCAAGCCGAATTTTGCGATAGCATCCTACTATTTGAAACCAAACATTCCTATCCAGATGTATTGTGATGAAAAGCAAAGGCTGTGTAAACTGCTCGCAGGCTTCCAATATTTATTTCTTTCTGGACATTTCAACTCCACACATTCTCAGTTTGGTGACACAGCCTCTATTAAAAGTGGCAGGGCTATTTTCGATATCACGAGTTTTAGCACCTTTATTTGTCTCAACAAACCAACGCCAACCTTTCTTCATTCTAATGATAGTTCCACAGCTGGTAGCGATTCTCCAACTCAAATAACGTAGCTTTTTAATGGAATACCAGAAAAAAAGTTCACCTAGGAGGTAGTCTTCATATCCCAATTATTTTTCAAAACATCAATTCCCCTCTAAGGATCAATGGATCCATATCTTACAAAAAGTAGTTGGATCGTTTAACCAGAATCAGATTACCAATAGTCCCAGCAGCTTTCACCAGGAAATTTAATTAGCTCGAACCAATCTTCCGATTACCAATACGTTTCCTCCAAAGCCATGGTGGAATGCTTCATTTTCTGCGATTTTCCACCGACTGCAGGTCTCCAAGCAAAAAGTGGCAAGATATGCAAATTCCACCGACTTTGAAAACATTAAAGAAATGCAAAAAGAATGGAAGGTAGCAGTCAGAAAAGCGAAAAGAAAACATCGGCCCTACCAATTCAAGGGATTTGTACTAACGGTAATTCAAGATCATTTGGAAATATCTATATCGACTTGCTTAAAAGTCGACTTGCACCAAAGTTATTGGTGGTATCATAGCCTATCTCCCCCCTAGCCTTCTGCGGACGGCTTGTCTCTGGGTCTTCTGCCGCTTGGCTGTTACTGGTATCAAATACGATCGGTTCTTTCTGCTCCGAGTTTGCCTATGTTAGTTTTACCCATAAACCAATGTTTAACAAATAACGCAATTACAACTGACTGGCGAAGAGTTCAGATTGTACCTGTTCCTAAGATTTTGGTGATCTTCCGAAGTTCAGACCTATCTCAACTTGCTTTTGATTTGCTTTTTTGCAGATCACAAATATCATGGCTGAGGAAAGATTTATGAACTTTGTGAACATCCGAAATCTCATTCTTGCTCGATCTTTTGCGTACCAGAAACACATATCTACGAACATGTGCGTAAATATAGTTGCTTTCTCAAAAAACGAATAGAAAGAAAACCGTAGTGCTCTTTTTAGGCATCAGCAAAGTCAATGAGTGTCTTGATCTGCGTAAGCTTGGAAAAATTTTGAGAGATTTTGAAATACCACTTAGACTGGATCTAAAAATTCCTCTCCTCTCTTATTTTAGTTATGAACTCGGATTCGGTGAAATTTATGGACGTCTACATCCTCTTCGACCTATACACAGCTAGTCTACATTGGCCTCAGGACAACAAAAGGCTTATATTTCAATATGGTGATGACTTTTAATTAGTCTTTCGGCAGAAAGGTCTTTAAAAGAAGCAGTTATCGTCCTTGCTATCAAGGTGAATCTCTTGCACGAAGCTTGTGTTCATTTAAACATGTGCTGCAATCGTAGCAAAATCTATTTATTTGATCTATTTTGCAAAAGAGTCTAAAGAAAGTTATCAACATTTCCATCAATACATTGGTAAACCAAAAAGTACCATTCAAATATCTTAACAGGATTATTAATTTACATAAATAATTAAAATAAAATTGTAACCCTCCATTGTCATTACAGCATGGAAGCTTTTAAAAACTGTCAGTCTGTATCAAATTTCTTCCAACTCATCATCAATTTGCAAAATGGGCTTTCTCAAAAGAAAGCCTTGATGCAGATTGTATGTCTGCAAAAATTAATTGATTATTGTTATCTAGACGGCACGTATTCACACTTTGAAATAATTTTGATGGAGTTAAAAGACTTTCATAAAGATCTATTTTATATGAGAACTTTTATAAGGAATAATAACAAAAACTTCAACTATTAACGATCATTCAAACTTATACTTATAAATTAAATAATATCCACTAAGCTTACTCAAGTAAACACAGCCATTAGCACTGAGTATAAAGCTAGTCTACACTTCGTCTAAGTATGTTGCATTTTTAGCTGACTTAATTAAAACGAGCAAAATTATCGTAGGGAACGAGCCACCAATCCGGTTTTTTGCAGTAGCGTTCATCCTTGGACCAAAATATGTCAGTGTACCAAATTTCATCAAAATGTCTTAAAAATATGAGCCTGCAGGTTGAACACAAGAAAATGTGACAGACAGACGGGCAGATAATCTTAAATCAAAATCACTTGCATTCACCCGCACAAATTTGATATACTCGTGTACCGCAAATGCTGTAGGATATAAAAAAGTAAAAAAAATTATAAATGATTATGTACGAAATGCACTCAGATGGGAATGTATATTACGTACTTTCCAATACCCCTTTGTTGAAACTTAAACAAGTATTTTCTTTCGTAAAGTATAATATAGGCGATTGCAAACACAATCTAAAAGTGATCTGTAGATAAATAGAGGAAAAATGCAAAATCATTAATTTCCAGGAACCTATCGCAACAACTCTTCATTTCCTATTTCCATTCGGAACCAAATTGAATCTGTCGTTTGACGAGTTAAATGGTTGCGCCCCTTTTCTTACAATTATATTACAGTGGCCTATTGTTGTGGGATGTTGGGGGGACAACATTCAGTTATTTTAAAGAATAAAATTGTCAACTAATGTTTTTAATACCCTTTTTAGTATTCCATATAAGAAAGGCCTTAAAACAATAATTACGGAATATGAAAACTCGTCTATTTTAATATGAAGCCAAGGTTTTATGACTTCCTTTCTTTTGCTTGAGTTCTTACGTAGAAAGCAGATTTATTTATGCAATTTAATATTTGTGCAATATGTTCTGTTATATAATGTATTTAGACCAAGTTCCAGTCTATCTGCGCATTATTGAGTTGTTTCATGAGTATGACCACATTTGTTCGAAAAGATTGTTATTAAACAAATTATTTTTATATACGAATAAAGTAATTACTTCTCAGTAGTGCTTATCGCATTCTTTAATTTATATTCATTTCGCAGACGTCGTCTCGTCGGAAAATCATGGAGCAAAGGTCCGAATACTTTAAGAGGATTTGGAGAAACTCTGACACTGAAGAGCTTTCCAATCGGGCATCTGCCTTGAAGTATTTTCAGTTGAATGAAGCTTCCTTTCTTTTCATTTAAGCCACTATCATTCCAAACTTCCCTAACCTTAAATGGCCGCAAATATGCTTAAAGCTTTCTTAGACTCTTAAAGCTTAAATTTCAAAGCGAAACCCAAAATTTCAAAGCGAAACCTCCATTTTTTCTGAAGAGTCTTGCCATTTTTTGCTGTCTATATAAGCATTGTATTCCTTATTATGGAACAATTCTTAAAGGCTTTCACATTTGCCTATGTGAAATCTCAACATTTTCTCGTATATAGTTGAGCTTATGCCACTTTCAAACATCATTAACATCGATGTGGGCTAAATATTATTTCATCTTTGGAAAATTGTTCTTCTGCATTTTGTTAGCATAGTCTTAGGCTGAAAAACTTTAACTCTACCTTAGACACATTATCCAACTTTCAATCACCTTATTTTGTACTTTGTATTTAGTCACCTAATTTATAATGTGTAGGAAACTAGTTATACTTTAAAGTCAACTTACCTATAAATGACGCTGTAGTTAAATAAGTAAAACAGTAATTTAAACAAAATTACTGAAAAATTCTGGAATATCCGAAAAAGAATATTCAAAGACGCGAGACGTCAATTGTAGTACATATATAAGCCGGAAAAATCCTCTGAACCTTGCGCATAAAGTTCTTTTCTTTGTTTTTTTTTTTGGCAAAAATCACATATAATATTATAAGCGTAAGCCTGTCTTTCGTGAATTTTACATTATTATTTGACTCCTTTTGAAATAAAGTTCGTACCGTGAATTGTCAAGTTTAGGGTAGTCTAGGTTTTATTCACAAATTTATTTACAAATTATTTTCGGGAATTTAAATTTGTGACGCTCTAATTCGCTTTGATTTTACGCTTCAACTCTATTGACTCAATCAATCTTGCCTTCTGCAAAAATGCAACTTGTATACTGATATACTCTTTTACAAGCAAGTTACCATTATCTAAACTCATCCCGACATCTTTGTGTTAATTCTTTTTTCCGCGAAATTTCTGTTAATTGCTGTCAATATTTCCGCGGGTCGTCAGTTGCATTGCCAGGTAAAGCCAAGTGAATGGTGTCTTAGGTTTTTCATTTCTCTGCAATTTTATTTATTGGAAAATCGGCTAGTTTTCATAAAGAGTTAAATTACAAAGTGTGCGATTCTCGTAACAATATGATAGGTTCCAAAAATGTGAATGAATTGAAATTAAATAACAATTAATACAGTCAAAAAGTTTCAAAAATAAATTATAATTATGTAATGGTTAACTAATTGAAACTATTACGGATAACTGGCTTTCATTGGAAAAAACAAAAATATCTATGTAATAAATCAAAGGAAAAGTTCATGGCGTTTTCCCCAAATTTTAACGTATTATTCTTGTATTATGAATGAATGAATGAATGTATGTAAGAATATGAATGAATGTATGAATAAACTCTATTATTCTAAGTTTTTTGGCTGATAATATTTTCGATTTTTCTGGCAAGACCATTATGGCCTTACTGTAGAACTTTTAATATTTTTGACCGAAAAACTGAACCAAGTGAGTTTTACAAGCCCCTCTTGAAGAGCCAGCTTCATACTATTAAGAGAGTCCTGCAGAAGGGAAAATAAATGGTAGCCGGACAGAGCATTTTAGTTTATCCAATTGCCCACTTGAAAATTTAAAGTTTAAAACTTAAAGACGTTGCCTACTTCTGAGCGTTACGCTCGACCTGACCAATTCTGGTTTTCGCTTTTAAGAAATTTTGGCATATCCACGGTGTAATAATATACGGCTCAAAATTCCGCAGGCAAACTCGCTCAATTATTTTCGTACTGTTAAAAATGTATCCGGATTGGCACTTTCGTTATTGAAGATGACATCTTCCCTATTGACTAATTGTGGACGCCTTACCTCAATTATGCGCTTTAATCTCACTAGTTTGGCATCGCATGTGCGGTTTCATCCATCTTGGACTGCGGTATTTTTCATACATCAGTGTCGTATATGACCCATTTCTCATCGCCCGCTATTCTCTTCAAAAATGGCTTGATTTCGTCTCGCTTCAGTAGTGGTTTGCCGATGGAAATTCGATCCATTATATATTTCACTGCTAGGTCGTATGGTATCCAAAAATTTCTTTCTCCACATTTGTTGGTATGAAAATTAGCACTTGTTGCATGCAACTACAATGGCTACACTGAACTTAGTCGCAATGAGAAAATAAACAAAATTAAATTCATCTTATATACATTAAAATTTGAATTTCTTTCTTTATTAAAAATATTTCTCAATCGGGCAATAAACTTGTTTTGAAAATAAAAAGTCGTATTAATCTTCTGTTGAGATTGTTGAGATTTTATCCGTTAATGTGATCTAGATGTAGGCATAGCGTAACGTTCGCGTACAAGCTGGGGTAGGGGATCCGGTCGTCTGATCTAATCACGAAATGTCATGATAGCGGCATGCCGTTACGCGACATCGCGAGATTTTTGCAAACTAGCGGCTTGCCATTAGGTATGCAGGAGAGAGCAGGGAGAGAACTTTTGTCTAGAAAGTTCAGCAGTGGTGTTTTTCGTTTTGTTTGGTTTTTGAGTTGGGTTTTCTTCTTGATCAAGCCTTGCGAGAGGAACGATGTTTCGTTTAAAAATGAACATAAACGGACGATTGCACAAGAATTAATTACTGATAATAACAAATATTGCTTGAAAACAAAAAAAGTGTAAAATGACTAATTAGTATCTGAATAACGAATGCCTGTGACCATTGCACTATAAAAATTTTACATCAAGAAGAAAAGGAAAACCTAGAACTTGAATGTTGTCATCTGCAGTGTTCTGGACGCGTGTTTTTGTCCACAAATCTTGTTTGCTCGTTTTCATTTGTATCGTAAAATAATTCTTACATTGTTAGTGACGTAAAGATATATTTGAGTTGATCAGAAAGTGCTTTCAAATATTATAATAACAAAAGTAAAATTTACGAAAGAAAAAATTTGGAGAAATAAAATAAACAAAAGAAAAAGGAGGAAGTAGGGGTTAAAAAATATGTTCATAAAATAAATTTAAACACGATATTAAAAATCTGGTTTTTTGTGGTAAACAATTTAAGTCAGTACACAGTAAACAGTAGGATTATAGTTTCGGAACGTATTTCGCGTATTTAAAAATGCCGGCCCTAGAAGACTGCTTCAACTTCTGCTGGGCAAAGCGAGAAAAAATCAGTAAGTGGGTCTCCAAAATTGAATAGCAGCGGTAGCAGTTCCATCCAAAGCTTATAGGATACCCGTTATCTCAATGGCAGCACATTAGGTGTAAATATTACGGCAGTCCAAGCAGTTTCCAGTTTGATAAAAGGTTAAACATCAAGAATTGAAAAAGGGGAATCAGATTGAAACAGAAGAAGCCGTAGTCCTTTTCATTCTCTAACGTCGTCGCCCGTGGGCAGTTATAATTCTTAACGTCTTTATAATGCCAAGAATTGCAGCAATAATGGCCAATGTGTAAAAGGTACCACAACGGCGGTATTATCAACAAGTTTAGCAAGTTTTAACGGGAATTCAAATATTGATAACAACGGAAATCTAAATGCTATAGCATCAAACAATTCTATAACTTGCCACAGTGATCACAATTCCAGTGTCAACACAATCACTAACGATAGCGGCAGCGTTTGCCATTCCAACATCAATGAAATGAACAATTTACCAAAGTTGCAGTTTCTCCACCTAAAATAACCTCCCAAGCCGAGCATCTCACGAGCGGTAGCACCTCAACCAAGACAACATCGAACTTCGGTAGTATTGATGACAATATTGCGGGTATTGCGCCACGTCTGTTTTTATGAAAGCTCAGCAACTGGAGCAATCATCTTTAGCTGGCGCTTCATCACTCAACAGCCAGGTATTAACAAACGTTAAGTAAAATGTAGCGGGGGAATGGGGTGGAGCCCTTATAAGATGGTGTTGATGGGTTATAGTTGAATATAATCTTTCTATGCGATGTATTGTAATGTAATTTTCTCTCATCGGTTCACAATGGGTATCGTACGGATGCCTGGCCCCTAGCGGCGACAAAGTATTTTGATATGATGCTTCATCCACATGTATAGTACGTAAAAAGTCACTGGTGCTTATGCCTAAACCTTTTTGATCCTCTTTCGGGAAATTGGCGATTATGGCGGTATCGAAGCCAATTCGATTAAGATCTCTGGCAATCTTAATATCATGTTTCCAAAATTCACAATTATTGCGTGATATAACGGGTGCAATCTCTTTAATTTTCAACACCAATATACCCATTAGATAAATGCATATAACGTTGCATATGGTTAAACAAGTACTTATTGAACCCAAAATAGCTAATTCTGTAGCTTGATTTTTTGAATATATACTATTGGGTACTACATTACTAAAACGCGATTCATCGTTTTCATATATTTTATAGATAACAGCAAAAGACCAAAGGAGACTCTAAAAATCTCAAACTGAAAACAATATCTGGAAACCTAAGGTTAAAAGAATGTCTTCTCTTGCGGAATTTACTGCTGGGAAGCTAATACGGCAATACCTACCAACGATCCTGTATTACCACCCAGTATGCCAATTGCCGCTGCCGCTCCTGAAGCTATAGCTGTAAATAGTCCCACTATTAGCGAATACAATTCACAACGTGATAACATCTCGGTGGTTAGATCTTCCGTAGCGTTCATTACGCCGTTACGATCCAGTATTTAGTAATATAGTTGATTGATTATGATGGACCATCGACATCAGTCGTAAAATTAAAAGAACGAACGAAACATGACTTCAAAATCAGCTTTAGGCGAAACAGAGTACAGTGAAGGCTTCACTGAAAACAAGTGCTAATTCAGACTCGCTCGTCTAATTGTTATTTTTATTCTCAATGTAATCAAATTCTAATGGTTACGAAGTCGTGACATTACCTCAGGAATACTATATTTTGGAGATGATAATACCTACGATCTAAAATTGGTCATAAGTTTATCAGTAACGGAAATCATGCTCTTATAAAGAATATTTATTTATTTATTTAAAAGTTAAGTCACTTAGTTTTGTAAACAGACAATAAAATTTCAATTTCATGAAATTAAACGTTTCGATGATGTATGAATCCTATTTAAGTAGAGGAGCAAGCAGAAGATGACCAGTTTAGGGTTAATATGGCTACAGCTGCGTCATCGTTGGGAAAAATTGAAATTCAACGTTGAAAAGGTGAAAAAATACTTGAATGTTGGTTACAGAATTTGGAAGTCGCTTCAACTACTGACCTCAAAGAAAAGTCTAAAGGTTTTATTGTAATGTCTTGGGGTGGTGGTAGTTCGGGTAGCAGTTATGGTAATGTAATGGTAATGTAAAGAAAGCTTAATCGGCTTCCGTGTAAAGACCTACACAGTTTGCGATGCGCGAGATTAAAAATTATGGAATATTTTTGGAAAGGAACAACAAATGAACCGAATGCAAATTGTTCAACTTAAGCGAAAATTGATTCACTTATATTTCCGCTATGGTAGAAATTGAACTGAATGGAAATTTGTTTAAAAAAATGTAATTTTATTAATAATTACAAATATCCGAAAAAGTTAACAAATGTTTATCACTTATGGTGTAAAGTTCTTTAACTTTGTTTTTATTCATTGCTAAAATAAACCGCTAAAGAAAACAGCTGCTTCCAAAGATACAACTTTTCAGTTTCTTTGTTAAGAGATGATTTTCTTATGTGTGAAAAAAGACAGATAATGGGAGTCCTCTAGGCGCGTATACGCTGGATTTAAAAAATGTAGAAAGCTTCGAGCCTTCTTTTTCAGCACGAAGAAATTTTAAGGACTTATTCCAATTGTTTATTATGGATTCAGCTGCAGCTTTTTATCTGTCATTGTAAAGAACTAAAGTGAAGAACTCTTCGGTTGAATTGGAAAGTGGAAGTCACGTTCGTCCGGGACGATCAAGAAAAGATTGAAAGACAAAACCTCATGGTACTGCATAAATGCCACATTGCGAGGGGATTCTTCGTGTAGTAAAGTCTACAATTGACCAGATGAGCGAGCGAATAAATGGCGGCAAATTTGAGATTCTCTACAGTTGTTTCAACGCAAGGAGCGTGATTTTTAACGGACTTAAACACGAGAAAAAACAAGGAAAAGTCTTATAAAAACTGCGTTTTGTTAAAATCATTATAATTTACCTGTGAGTACGCCAACATAATTGAAACTGTACTGAAAAATTTCGAATATATCAACTGACTGCAATTCTACGTCATAGTCGAAAATTTCGATAAGTTCTTTCTCTGCGATTTTGGTTCCGCTAAGTTCTTGTTTGCGCCGTTTTAACTTTTTCCAAGAGAATGCCTTCTCAAATGCCACGCCAGAAACTTTAAGAACATTTTAGCAATAATAACACATTTTTGCATATCTCACACATTTCACAATTACCTTTAAAGTCAACACCATTTGTATCATATTCGTAGGACCAGGAGAATTTGCGAAGCCGAAGACATGCGCCGAACGGAAAATGGCCAGGCCATGTTTGTAGCCGTCACCAGCAAAAGCCCGCCATCTTTAAGCGATCGTATAGCTGCGTCCAGGAAACGGTTCGGACAACCATAAGGATCCAAATCAATACAATCATATTGTTTCGAAGGTGATGCCGAAAAATACGTTAAAGTCCTGGTGGACAATGAATAAAAAGAAATTATTGATAATTACAATGAAATGACGTACGTGGCATCTGCATGGCTGACTTCAATTAAATGCTCCACTTTATTGCGTTTTACATTATCACGCATAGCTTCAACGGCTTGCTTAGACAGATCATTAGCTATAACGCCAGCTATTTCTTTTGCATAACGAATGCTACGCATGCCGGTAGCAGATAAAGCCTCTAAAATGCGTAACCCGTCTTCATATTGTACTAATGGCTGAGTTCTATTTGCGAAAGATTTTTCTGTCACTAACAAAAAAGGAGAAAATATCATCTATTTATAATCAAAAATATTTTATTTAAAGGAAAAAGTTACGCTGGTGAATAATTTCTATGTAAGATTTTCTTTAGGCTTAAACATAATTCGTTATTTCTATTATTTTATTACGAATGAAAAACAAGTAATAAAGCCGATTTATTTCCAAATTTAAATATACTTTTCAAATTAACATGTAAGCAATTTGTTTCCTTTTTTTACTGCCTCATGAATTCCAACTGCATGTTCTTTTTTTTAAGAGCAGTTTCGTCATTCTTTATTTTATTAATCAACCAAAAATGTGATTCACTTTTATATAAATTTTCTTTTCGTTGTTTTTTGCATATATGTTGATTTTTTTAGTTTTACTTCTCAAAGCATAAGTTTTTGTTTACATCTATTTTCTCATTTTTTCTTATAAAATAATATGGTAACGCAGCTTCAAAAAACGGCATAACGCATCATTGTGTGATGACTTTAAGCGTACTTTGATGGCTTCTATTTTAATTATATATTAACATAACTTTATTTGATTTTTACAAAAATTTTCAAAAAATGCAGTAGGGCAAATTGATGTACGTAAACAAAAAGCAAAGTAGGTAATGTAGTGATTGAGGGGGCTGACGTAATGAGACGTAATTTTCGTGTGCCGGTTGGAAATTCCTAAGTAGAATCACAATGAGCAGCCGCGTTACCATACTGTTTCACAGGAATATGTAAACGAAAAATTTATAAAAAATTATAAAAAAGAAAAAATAAAAAGCTTATTTATTATTCAGTGATAAAGAAAATTGATTAGACATATGTAGATATATACATATACATTAGATATATTTTTGTGTATTAATCGATCCAAAACAATCTGATGTATACATTTCAACTTTAAAATAAATGGGCTTTATTCCTTGTTTTTCCTTTCTTACAAAATAGTACGTAGCCGAAACCGAAATTACTAATCACATAAAATTAAGAAAAATGTATATTAGTGCAAGATAAATAAGCTGCCTTTGTTTCTTTTTGTGCGTTGCTTCCTATTTGTTCCATTTGAATGTATATATGCACAACCATATGATTTGCCAGTTCTCATAAAGTTTTGCGAAAAGTTGGCAAAGTTGAAATCCCACCCCGAATATAAATATAACGTCTCATTGCGTCGACCCCTAAGTATGCAGCTGAATTTTCTTATGTAAAATAAATAAATGCAGGGGCATGCGGTATGCATAATAATTTAATAAATATAAAAATTTTAACGTGTATATTTTAAATGATTTAATGTTTACTCAATTTTTATATTACTTAAAGGGGCATTGCCATTTTGTAAAGTAGAAACTTTTTTTTTGAAAAACAACAATTCGCTTCTACTTATTTCGGTTCGGCAATTCTTTAACAATTTGTCATTTTTACCCTAAAAAACCAGAAATGTCAATTGCTGTTTTTATGTGCGGAACGAAAGTTTTTACAACAAATTTGTCTATTTCCATGTAAGAATTTTGGAAAAAATCTCCGAAAAACTATAAACCTGTGTTCTTTCTAGAGATCTTATATGTGGAAAATCAATTAATTTAAATAAATGTCGTGAAACAAAAGCATTTTGATGATAAAAAAGAAATCTAAGGTCGGTCTCAAAACAACAAAGAGAGTTGTGATAGAAAGCGTAATTTACAAATTACATTCAAGGCTACGTTCACGCCGTAAAAATATTTGTACATGTGCGTCCTGTACTTACAGATAAATTGTAAATATTTATAATACGTTCAGTATGGAGGACGGTCTGACAAATGAACAAATAGATAAGGTTTTGCAATTGCAAGATCTTACGGGAATTGAAGACATTAACGTATGCCGGGATGTATTGATAAGACATCAATGGGATTTAGAGGTAGAAAAACACTTTTTACAAATTTTCTTTGTCTACAAGAATATTATGATAAATTCAAGGTCGCCTTCCAAGAACAAATGAACATACGTGAAGGACGTCCAAGCATGTTCGCTGGTTCACGGGATGTGCGTGCTCCTGTTGTCATCAACGATCGTTTTCTGCAGCAAGTTTTCTCTGCTACGATGCCGGGAGGGCGCACAGCGCGAAGTGTTAACGGAGCGCCTGTGCCACGCACTTTAACAGGCATTATCGGCTACGTTATAAATGTGGTATTTCAATATTGCTATTCCACCATATCCAGCATTCTCAACTTATTTATAGGAGGAAATGAGGAACGCAGTAAGCTGGTCATTTAAAATAATGTAAAATATTTGAATTATTTATTATATCAATTTCGAAGTTGTGACGGACCCTTTAGGAGATGTTACAAGTTTTATACGTTCTTATAGTGAACGTTATCCCCAACATCCTGTCTTCTATCAAGGCACTTATGCCCAGGCTTTAAATGACGCTAAACAAGAGCTCTGCTTTTTGCTGGTGTATTTGCATAGCGATGCGACTAAAACCTTAATGTAGATTCATTTTGCCGCCAAACCCTAGCCGATTCGAGCGTTATTGAATTCATTAATCGCAATACACTTTTTTGGGCATGTGATGTGTCTTCGCCTGAGGGTTATCGCGTGTCTCACTCCATAAACGCCCGCACATATCCCGTCTTGGTTTTAATAGCATTGAGAGCTAATCGCATGGTAATTATGGGACGTTTTGAGGGTGACTGTACTGCCGAAGAATTGGTGAGACGTTTACAAACTGTGATTAACGCTAATGATGTTTGGCTCAGCCAGGCTAGAGTCGATCGTTTAGAGCGAAACTTCACTCAAACATTACGTAGACAACAAGATGAAGCTTACCGACAGAGTCTTAAAGCAGACGAAGAAAAGGAAAGACTACGTCAAATGGAACGTGAAAGGGAAAGAGCAGTAGAAGAAACCTTAAAAAGAGAAAAGGAAGAGGCAGAAAAACGTAAAGAGGTACGGGAGTAGAAGGCGCTATATTTAGTGTTGCTTTTTAATTGTGAATTTATTTATTCATTACAAGGAAATCGCCCAATTAAAATTGGATTTAACTGAAAGGGTACCGACAGAACCTCCAGTCGATGCTACTAATGTCATTAGCGTAGTATTTAAACTGCCAAACGGTGCTCGTATTGAACGTAGATTTCTTCATACTAACTCTTTAGAAGTAGGTGTCTGTTAACTATAATTCCTAAGCAAAATAAGAAGACTAACGAATTTTCTCATTGTTTAGGATGTTTCTAATTACCTATTTTGCCATCCTGCTACACCAGATGAATTTGAAATTACAACGAATTTTCCAAAACGTACGATCTACTCGAAAACAAATGATAATGATACTAGCGCTAATGCTCGTAAAACTTTAGCTGATGTTGGGTTAAAACATCGTGAAGTCCTTTTTGTTAACGACTTGGACGCGTAATATATGGCAGCCTTTTGTGTTCGTAATTGCATTGAAGGCACCGATCTGGTGCATAACATATTTGGTGGCAATAACATTAAAAGTATAACAATGTTATGGTAGCATTTCATTTTTACATTCGTGTGAAGTTTAAAAAATCCTTTTTGTTTTAGAATCCCTGGGTTTCTTTGTAATATTTTTTGTTCTCTTTCTATTACATTTTTGTATTAATACATATGAATCTTCTTTTCGCTAATCTATAAGCACTGTGCTACGTGAACTAAAAAAAGGAAATGCAATTTAATAACAAAACAAATTAATTTTCATAAAGTTGTCTTTGTTTTACGGACATTGGCAATCTTGCACATAATATTTGAATGTTCCAAGTGGAGAAATGTTCGCGAGTATATTTTTTATTAGTATCCCTTTCAATTTCTTTCGCTGCCGCTTTCTCTTGATTTCCGATATATTGTTTGAGACTCGAAGCAAAATAGAGACAACAGAGAATCGTCGGGGCTAATTCTACATTGGCTTAATGTAACCAACGTAGCATAATCATAAATTTTGCAAAGCATTTTCTTTCGTTCTACTCTCAATATGGATAGAAGAAGACGAGATATATCCATTCCAAAACCTGAGTATTAAAATAAGGCCTCAAAGAAGCACACCGTGGAAATTCGGAAAAATGGCGAAACAACTTTTTCTATACCGTTCTTGTAAAATATACTTTCTTTAAATTTAATTAATGTAAAATTTCGATTGATTGGAATGAATTGTAAGCAAAGTAATAAAGTGAACGGACGTTTTTCCTGCGTAAAGTTTATATGCTGTTCGAATGGACATTTTTGTTTGTAGTGAATTCCATGGTTTTAACCTTTGAAGTTTGGAATATATGTAATTTTGAGTGATGATTGTGCGTATGGAAATAATCCTTTTAATTGCAAAGATCGGCAGGGAAATAATTCCAACATATCATTACTGTCGCTTTGAGAGTGCGAGCTTTTCCGAAAGTATTTTCAAAAGCAGTTTTGTAAAAATAGGGACATTCCGGTCAGTTCGACGCTTAATTTCGATCTTCAATGTTTGGATGTGCATAAATTTGAGATTTCGTACATCTGGTAAAAAAAACCATAGACATTAAATCGAAAGTCGCCAAATGGGTGAAGACATGACCAAGAAAATATTTGTAAAAAATAAACTCTTGCGTTTTGTATGAAAACTTTAAGTGAAAATAGAGCTATCAGTAATTGACAATCTGCCCCCCTTTCGAAAAAAAATGCAATAGTTTCTCCACTACAATCTATAGGGTCGGCTGCATTTGATACTCATAAACTGCCCCTTTACTAATTATGTCTACAAATAAATTCTCACCTGAGGTGTTCCGGCATCGCCGCCGCAACTCGTTTCTTTGTTGGTTTGTTTCTTTTTTCATGAACCGAGGGAGCATATATTGTCTTCGCCCTCTCACTTTGGCGAACGCCTCGGCGTTCATCTGTCTCAAAGTTGCAGCATCGCCGTCGGAACTCGTTTCTTTGTTGGTTAGTTTCTTTTTTCACTTTTTTTATGAACCGAGGCAGCACAAATTGTCTTCGCCCTCTCACTTTGCCTCGGCGTTCATCTGCCTCAAAGTGAAAAATAAATTATACATAATTGATTACAAGCTTTGGCGAATTAAGAGTATTAATTAATATATTGGAGTAAAAAGTACAAATACATTCATCATTTACATGCCTTTCACAAATTTAGAATTTTCGTTTTGGTTCAGCTGTTTGTAAGTAAACAATTTTGCTCGCAATTTTTTTTATTTTCAATTTACAGCTGCTTTCTCTTACGAATAGGTCAGCAGTATTGTTTACACCGGTGTTGACAATTTTGAGAGAACGTTTCTTGCACCACTGGTGCATACATAGAACTAAAAAACGAGACTTGAAAATGAAACCTAGTTACCACCATACATAATGAATGCCTCGAATATGAACCTACGCGATCCCAGACCAGTCGAAAAACGAAAACATCACCTGACTTCATATTTCAACTAAAGATTTCCGTTTTTAGAAAGTCCAAATAAAGCACTGAACATTGGGCTCATGGAATCATCTATTGTTGATTTGGTTACTCACAGAAGAAGAAGATCACAGTGATTGCATTGTGGACAAACTGTTAAAACGTGATGTATGTGTACGTATAGTTGGGCATATAGCTTGCATTGCGTCATTGCAGCAATGTTAATTTTTGGCAACATCTTTTATTTCGTTCATGCATTTGCAGTTATCAACAAATCTGAGAGTGAGAGTGAAAGATTTATGAAAACAAAAAATCATATGGTTAACATTTCAATATGGGTTTAAAATGGTGATTTGCAATAAAAAGAAATCGAGGCATTATCCCTCCGCCCTAATTCTCACGCATTAATTTTGTATTATATTTTTAAACAACGTTAGCATAAGCATTCATTAGCGTAAGCATTTTTATTTTGATATAACCATTTATTTACAGATATAGCTCAGATTACATTTAATGTCAACACAAGCATTTGTTAGTACTTTATTTTACTATATAAGAAACGCGTAAACAATAAAGGAAACACTTGAGATAATTAACATTTTGTAATAAGGGATTTTTTCATATTATTTCTTATTCATAAATCTGTAACGCAGCCTAGTAATCTGCGAAATTCGCGAAGCTAAATTTGCGTATTGCGCGAATGATATGTATGCCGATACGCTACTTTCATGCGGAATGCAAAATGAATTTTGCTTTTTTCTCTGCTTTCATTACTACACTTTGGGTCGTTTTTGAGTGGATGGACTTCCAAAATTGGCATCGTATCGGCTTCCTGGCACGGTTTTCCACACCACCCTTGAGGTACCGTGGTAGCCGCGTTGCCAATTGTTTTAGATGGCCGGCTCCCCTTTAGGCCTACACCATTATAAACCTAATTTTAACCTATAATATATTTATATAATATCTATAATAATAATACATAAATCTAAGCCCCGTTAATACCTAATATACGTACATAAACACATAAAAAATACATTTTTATATATATACATAAGACTCGCGAAATGTGTGTTGACATCTGCCAAGGTAAATTAATATAATTACTAAATTTATATATAATGATGGTCACAAACTTACCATTGGCCTACGGATGTGTCCTATTCTTCTGAAGCGATAGTCAGGGGTATTCCAGTTTTTCTTAAACTGAAATGAAATAAAAAATTTATTATACATAATCGTAATTAAAAATAAACACAACTTACCTAAGCATATAGTGAACCTTGAGGACGTATAAGAGACGGTGGACGGCGACGCATCGCACCTTTTTAATCCAAAATAAAAAAAATAAAATGTAAGTCAGTAATTCTTACTACTGTTGCGTTCATTTCAATTACCTTTTATTAGCGGCTTTCGAAGCCCGATTTCCTCCCCTAATATTTCCGTATTAAAATATTAATTTTTTAACTCTGGACAGCGTATATCATCGATTTACTTGCAGTAGCAGGCTAGAGACGGAGAAGATTGTTCTTCTCATTCTTCAACGCCTGAATCTATTAATATCTCAGATCGAAAGCGAGGTAATTCTGAAATGTTGGATGACCATGATATTGATGATTTTCTGCCCGACGATAAGCATCAAAAGTTGATAGCTACGAAAATAAATCAACCAAGGGATTTATCTTAATAAGTCAGCTGGTGCAGAGGTCAAATAATTCATTTTTATTTATTTGAATCACTAGAAACGTTCAAAAGATCTTTGTTTCGAATAAATTGTGCAAATTATTGCAATAAATAGTAACTTGTAACATACTCTACAACATTTGTGTTTGTGCGGATGTATACAACGCCCAGAAGACCCACGTTTTATTATACGGATCAAGTCCGAATCGATTTAAGCTTGCTTATCTGTTATGTATTCTTGTGTTCAGCCTACAGGTACACTTTGGTGAAATTGGGTGCGAAGTTTTGGCCCACGAATGAAAGCTAGTGAGGATGAATCGGACATACATATTGGCGGCATACAACAACAACAAGTATGTACGCTGCCGATTGGTGTTTACTACCAGAAATTCTATACCTCCAAAAATTGTATACCTCCAAAAAATTCTATACCTCCAAAAAACTCTATACAACCAAAAATTCTATACCTTCAAAAATTCTATACAACCAAAAATTCTATACCTCCAAAAATTCTATACAATCAAAAATTCTATACCTGCAAAAATTCTATACCTCCAAAAAATTCTATACAACCAAAAATTCTATACGTCCAAAAATTCTATACAATCAAAAATTCTATACTTCCAAAAATTCTATACAACCAATACCATGTTTTTGGAGGTATAGAATTTTTGGAGGTATAGAATTTGTGGCGGTATAGAATTTTTGGTAGTAAACACCAATCGGCAGCGTACATATTGCTGGTGTTCATTTGTGTTGAAGTTAAAAATGGAAATTTGATTTACTTTTACCAATTCTGATTCGAAAAATTCGTGTATATAAGAAAAGCTATGAAATGGCTATGTTGAAAGATAGAAAACAAATTTTTACACTACAGTAAAAACAGTACAGTAGAGCACGTTGCTACTCACTTTTTCTTTGTTCATTGTACTTTGTATCAAAAAAACACTTTTTTAACAAATTATTCGCTTCGTTATTGTTTGGGCAGACAAAATCTAGGCAATAATTATGTATGGTGTTAACCAGGTTTCATTTTCCGGTTTCGACCTTTCTAGTATTATATATGCATATGAGGTGCAAGAAGTGCTCTTTGAGAGTTGTCAACACCGGCATAAGCAATACTGCTGACGCATTACGTTAGTATTGGTTATTGAGAGCTGTATTCATAAGAGAAAGCAGCTGTAAATTGAAAATAAAAAAAATTGCGAGCAAACATGTTCACTTACAAACAGCTGAACCAAAACGAAAATTCCAAATTTGCGAAAGGTATGCAAATGAGTTCCATTTTTGTACTTTTTACTCCAATATGTTAATTAATATTCTTAATTCGCCAAAGCTTGTAATCAATTATGTATCATCACTCTTCCCTTACATCACCATATTCTGTCAGTGTCATTGATAAAGTGTTCACATTTATGGTACCATATTGAACTTTTTGTGTTGATATCGTTTTGCTTTGCTTAACAATAGTAACAATTCATTTGCCAGCTGTATTATAACTTGGAAAGCTTACAGTAATGAAGTGAATCGGAAAAAGGAAGAGTCAAAGGGTGAAAATTCAGAATCGGATTCCTTCCAACAACAACATAAGAAACAAAGCAGTGAAGAACAACAAAAAACATCTACAAGTTTTGTACCAGCCGCAAGAAATCCTTTTGTCGAAGTCTCTGAGAAAACCAAAGGTGTCTATATGAATATGGTGAAGATCTTTACGGAGCGTGACATACGTCGTAGAAGCCATGTAGAATTTATTTACGCAGCTATGAAGCGCAGATTTATTTGAGTACATTTACTTTGCTGTATATATTTTTGAGACCCATTTTGAGTTATGAAAGTTTTGTTACAAGCTGAAATATTCTAAGACCATAAAAGTATCCTAAGACAATGTTAAAAACTTTCTAAGATGTTGTAGCTATGCACAGACTGTGGAGTTAATTGTGACGTTGACGTCAGAAAACTAGTAATAAAACAAACGCTCGCAACAGATTTGTTTGCTGTGTTCGCTTTTTATTCAATTTCGCATGAAATATTAGAATTTCATCTTTGTTCCCATATAAATTCATTTAATATAGGGGTCATTCTCTTTCAGTTACTAACAAACGTTCAGTCAATATTATTGTGGGCATGAACTTTTAGTAAGCACTAGGAGGCCACTAACTTGCCTGCTTAATAGTGTTAAAGAATTTCTTTTAATTAAAGCAAAATTCTTGCTTCCTGTCAAAGAAATCCATTCAATTTTTAATATAACGGAATAGATGGCAATTACAAAGCAATAGGACCGTGGTTTCCATACTTCTGAACTAATTGTTACATTATTTTGCTCTAGTTAGTGAAGAGTGCTATTTTTTATATTTCTTCTGAACTTGCAGAATTTCTTTTATTCAAATATATAAAAACAATTAGCTGACGCGTTAGTATTGCTTATTTAGAGTTGCTCCTATAATTGGAAGACAAACTAAATTCCAAACAAAATTGTTCACTTATAAACATTAAAACCAAAACAAAGAACGAGAAACAAGGTAATCAACGAACAAAACCAAAACAAAACAGAAAGTTATTGAGCAAACAAGTTTGAGTTAACCACCTAAGCAAAAATTGCAAAAAAGAAAATTTTTTTCTTTAAAGATTTTTGCAGAATTTATTTTAAATGGGAATATAAGCTACCTTCCTTATTGGGTTAATTCATTTAATCTCACCAAAAAAAAAAAAAAAAAAAATACTTTGAATTTGTGAAAACTAAGTAATATATTATTAAATGTCATTATAAAATCGTTTTGTGTTAAGTTGTATATAAGTATCAGGCAGTACGAGAACGAAAGAACATTCTCTTCACATATTCTATATCTCTTTTCGGCAAAAGGGTGAAAATTGTGCTCTTCATTCCTCTTTATATTTGCGCTTCCTATTTTTACTTAAATGTCCGGAAAACATTTATAGCTGTAACATCTACATATAAAGCGCAGTACTTTCCGCTTAAGAGAGGTATTAATAGATTAGTGGAAACTTATCGAAACATGCTTAGAAAATAACTAAGCATGTACGTACCGTCAACAGGTGGCCAAAAAAAGATGAGAATAAACATAAATATTGTGAAAAAAATTGGGCAAAATTGAGAGTATTGTGAAAAAAGCTGGGCAAAATTGAGAGTATTTGAAAAAAGCTGGGCAAAATTGAGAGTATTTGAAAAAAGCTGGGCAAAATTGAGAGTATTTTTCACATAGAATAATAAGTTCACATTCACTCATAGAATACTGAAAGAAATTTGTGGAGTGATTGGAGATGATAAAGTATACAATTAGGTGTCTATATGTAAAGATTAAAATATTGAATAAAAAAAAAATAAAAAACACGCTAAAAAAAAATTTGCGTTTTATATGAAATGCTCAGAATGTTAAATATATATGCGAAATGGAAAAATCTTATAAAAATCAAAAATATATGTTTTTGAGAAATGTAATATTTATGTCCATGAGTGTATGAATGTGAAAAAAAATCTCTAAAAGAAAAAATAAACAAATTTTTAGAAACTGAATATTTGTAAAGAAACTTTTTAAATTTATTGAGAAAAATGCAAACAGACAACGTTAACCATGAAATTTCAGCTTTACGAAAAACGCTCCAAATGACGCAAACTATAAAATGAGATCCACATTGGATGAGGATTTTAAAACACAAAGTATACGAGAAGTTGTATGCGTACTTATACACGAGGAATTTCAAAGGAATGTATACGGTGTAGATGACGCCGACCAAAGAGTTCTTGACACACTCGATACTGTTGACGTAGTTACATACCGTTCTCACTCTATTCTTTGTTTTTTTCGCTTATTCTTTTATATTGTTTCAATTTTAGCAAACGTAATTAATAAAGGAATTGGTTGGTTTTTCCCGATGGCATCATAGCTTCCATCATATAAACTTCTTTTATGATAAGAGGCTCACAATTAAGCTCCAAAAATAATTATTAACGTTTAATATTTCCATATACATCAATCTCACATCATCGTGTTTTTCTTTTGTAGGCTACTTTTTTTCTTCTTTTTAACAAAATGTTCAGATGATAGTAATCGCACAGATACATAAAATTCTTACAAATTCACGTAATGGCTTTTAAATCCGTAATAGGTACATTTACAATTTTTTTAATTGTCGTAAATATATTTAATTTTCCCGAAAATTTTTCTCAAAATGCCACACATGATTCTACCATCCGCCATCCCTTTTCTCCTTTTTTCTTCCCGTCATTACAGGTCCAAATCACGCAGCCTCAAATTTTGACATTTGCGTGCGTGAATCCCTTCTTCAGTGCATGGTTGCATTCTTGTTTTACCAACAAAGAGATGAAAATGGATTGTGAAAAAAACTCATATTACACTACATAAAGAAAAGTTAACAATTTCTCTTATTAAACTAGAACATAAGAAGCTCTTTAAGCCAGCAAGATAGCACAAAACATCGTCAACAATCTTGCATATAAAGAGTTTACTGTCCCTAGTATAGCTTCTCAATTTAATTGTAGTCATCATTAGATTTTCATTTTGCAAACTTGTAAATGTGGCCACCGGAGCGTAAGTAATCAGTGTACATAATTCGCTAGAAGAAACCGTATCATCATTACGGCGTCGAGCTAAACGCACGCGAACGAATTTTTAAGTAAAGTGAACTTCCCTTTAAGCCGAAAGTTTAACCTTAAAACAGCGTAAATATTTCCTAGAAGTGAACGGAAAATAGTGTCTAATGTAATGAATAAATCAAATTTTTATTTTGCTGTATAGAAAAGTAAATCGTGGAGCAAGTCATGGACTTCATTTAAAAATAGTTGACAACGTAAATATTTTGGAATTGTGAGCTGCCACAAATTGAAGGTTATTTATATATATATAATTTTAGTATAATAATTAATAGATCATTTTAAGCGTTGTTGTTGTAGATCTTTTACCTCAGGAATCTGTATTGAGTCCTCTTTGCTTTAATTTATGTATTAACAAAATTTTCAGTTAACTTCCTGAAAACATCTTAATTCGGGGCTACGCTCACGATCTTGTCATTTTTAGTTCCAACTCTAATCCAGATAGGCGCAATTTGGAATCTGCCCTCAACATTATTTTCTCTCGTCTTGAATCACTTCAACTCACACTTTCAGTCAATAAGACCAACTGCTTGGTTTTTTCAAGAAAAAGGAGAGATCCTACGGTTACTACTCTGCTCATCTGTGGTTCTTTTATTCCGTTTCTTAAAACTTTCTACTTTTTAAGCTTTGTCCTACACTCGAAACTTTCCCCAGCAGCTCACATTGACAAAACTGACAAACAGTGTTTCCAACTCATCAACGTATTGAAATTCATTTGTGGTATGTTATGCGGTTCTGATCCTTCTTGCATGATTAAACTATATCTTGGCTTAACCAGGCATAATGAAAATACGCCTGTTCGCTATTAGTGGACTTCTGAAATTATCCAGAACCCGATGGAATTGCCTTGCCTGGCTCTTGGTGGCATGAATTTTAGACACACATTAAGCCAAAAACAGATGGCAAATGTTATGTCTCTACAAGAAAGATTTCGTTTAATTGCCAATTGTTCATCTAATAAAATGCTATCTTTTCAGAATCATCCAGCCTTACCTCTCACTTACAACTTTATATCGCTCAATTCCTCTCCTTTCTTCTTTAAAATTTTTGCTGACAAAACTAATAACTTCAACCTTCCCAGAAATGATCTACATACCTTATTCAAAATGCCTCTTCGTCCACAAGTACTCCGACAAAGGTACACCATCGTTGTTCGAACTTAGTCAATACCAAATGGAAACATTTTTCACTCATCTTTATCCATACATGTAAGATCGATGTTGTAGGCAGCGGCGTTTGGTTTCCAGGTTTCGACTCATTGTCTTGCGATCCTAGAGGCCATCCGCTTAGCGAATACTCAACCTCAAAAGAAAGTCTTTATAATTCCAGACAGTAAATCTGTCTTGTCCGCTTTATAATCATTTCGCTCAGGTAAAACTCACCTCTACATATTAGCAAACAGATCTTTACCTTATAACCTGAAATATAATATATTTTCTTTTCACTTTCTCTGGGTGCCATCTCATCTTAATGATCGTGCTGCGATTCCTGCAAATCTGAGGACAATGCACAAAAAGTATTCAGTTCTTTCTTTGCAACAGCGATGAGATAATTCACCTTATCGTCGTTACTTATACTTTTTATGTCTACAAATGAATGAAGCCCCTTGGTTTATCAGACGTGACGAGGAGATGTAATAATCATCTATTCAAAATTAATATAATAAGCAACCCTTTATGCACATGTGGAGTCTTACAATTTCTTGATTATATCCTATTTGTCTGTCCGAATGTTACCACTTCTATTCGCTACTACACACTTCGCAAATTGAGTATACGTGGTCTTCACGACATTCTTGACATATTCTCACAATTTAACAGCTCACGTCACAATCTTTTCGTTTTTCAAGTCATGTCATCGAGACATATAAGCGTTTATAGTCAATTTATGAAAAAAAGGGGATTATATACGCCTTTCATTAAATTCAGAGGCTTCGCTCGTTACTCAGAAATTATAAAAGGTAAAAGGATGAAATTTTCCACATTAACTTTACGAAACACTCTACTCTTTACGACAGATATAGAAAAAATCAGCCATGCCCACGCAAAATTGCAATGTGGTTGTGAATTTGTTTTCTACTTGGATTGCGTGGAATTTTGCCTTCTACTTGCTTTGCATTGCTTTAGAGTGTCACTTAGAGTGTTTGAAAACTCGCAATAATAAATTGTCGCCCGGATATAATATGGAGTCATAGACAATCTCCATTCCATTTTCTGGATCGACTTGCCGCCGGTTTAGCCATTCGAAAAAAATCAGTGTTGTAATTGCAAAATGTCCTCGCGTTCCATAAAGACACATTTTCTAGTCCTGTCGCTTTGGTTTCTTTTGCAGTTAGAAATCCTGTACGACGGGTTACCCAATAGTTTGATTTGACTTGGTAGGGTGCTTGATCACTGGTATTGTAAAATACCGGCGAAACACTTCTTATGTTATTGCGCGTTAACGTTACATAGAAAATTTGAAAAAAAAAATCTCAAAAAAGTCTCAATTACTCTTCCTCTTCTTCACTTTCAGTTTTTCAATTTTAAAAAAAATTTTGTGAACATCTTGAAGGAAAAAATTTCATATGTTTTCTTTTGAATTCGCTGTACCTCTCTGTAATTTGTAAACATTCTGTAGCTGTTTTTCTCTCAAATTCACAAAACACCTATTGATTTGTAAACATTCTGCAGCTGTTTTTCTCTCAAATTCACATAACACCCATTGATTTGTAAATATTCTGGAGCTGTTTTTCTCTCAAATTCACATAACACCCATTGATTTGTAAAGATTCTGTAGTTGTTTTTCTCTCAAATTCACATAACACCAATTGATTTGTAAACATTCTGTAGATATTTTTCTCTCAAATTCTCATACCACCCATTGATTTGTAAACATTCTGTAGCTGTTTTTCCCTCAAATTCACATAACACCGATTGATTTATAAACATTCTGTAGATATTTTTCTCTCAAATTCTCATACCACCCATTGATTTGTAAACATTCTGTAGCTGTTTTTCTCTCAAATTCACATAACACCGATTGATTTATTAACATTCTGTAGCTGTTCTTTTCTCAAATTCTCATAACACCCATTGATTTGTAAACATTCTGCAGTTGTTTTTCTCTCAAATTCAATATATGAACCTACTCTTTTACATTTTTTTGCTCTCTCATCCATCAATTCCTTCATATAACTTTTTAACAAAGCATTAATGCAAACATATCAGACTTAGCTTGCACTAGTGTTGGATAGCATGGGTGCTGAACTCGCCCACAATACGTTATGCCGATGACCGGTTTCCATATGGATACTAGGGTCAATGTTTTCTTTATATATTTGACACGATCTCTATGATCTTGTAAAGGTAATGTGGGATCATGTTTGACAAAAAGTTTTACCACAATCAAGCCCTCTTCCGATTTAGCTTTAGCTACTTTAAAAAATCTTGTGCTACCCATATTGAAAGCAAGAAAGTAAGCATAAGTTATTTTTTAAAAATTTATTATTAAATGTTGCACAATTATTACTTTGAATCAAATTTAACCTCAGTGTCAAAGTGACCTGAAAAATAGTGCTCCACCAGATAGTGGATAGTGGATAGATCTGTGATGGTGCTATTCCAACCAATTGATTACCCATGGTTTCTATTCAATATTTTTCTGGTTTCTCCATACATAAATTTACTTAATTTATTTAATTTATATATTCGCAAAAATAGGTGTATACTGTTCTTCTCCGTAGACGCAAAAAAATTCCTTTTCTTGAAATTAGTTATTTTCCGCCTCCATATAGAAAGAGCTTTAGTAAAGTCAGCTAACTAATTGAGTTTATTTGTTGACTTTTCTACAACGCCTTTCAACAGTCCTACATCATCGCCTGAAAGAAGCCCTTTATTTATATTACGGGAGAAACCGAAACGTTTCTATAGCCGCAGAAAAAAATTAGATTCCAAAAAGTCATCTGATTCCATCTTAGAAAGTAAGTTGCTCTTTATAGGCGTTTTTTAACAACTTCAACTTTGTACATTCTTCTTTTGACAAGCTCCAGATCTTGATTACAACGAAATCGAGAAAAAGGACACGCACGACGAAAATGAAGGTGTTGTAGAAACTGGGATAAGTGAAAACTATAATTGGGATGAAGATGACAATGACTTATTTCTCTCCATAAGCACACAAGAAATCTTAGATCAAAATAACTTTCCCAGTACATCTAAGAGAAGACACAAGTTCCCAGCAAATAAGGAGATAACTCAAGGTATGGCTTTGATATTGCTCATATTTCTGACAAATTTCATTTTTTTTTTATGTTTATTTTTTGATTGGCTTCAAAGGTAACCAGAGAAGCAATAAAAACTTGGCGCTGAGCGAAAGTAATTTTGCATTAGTATTTCAAAAAGTTAGATTGGGAGAAGACAAAAACGAATTGGATGAAGTGACAAATAAAATGCATCAAGATGAGGAGGGCAAGGTCAATAATCAGGTAATTTCGCTTGTTTCTGCTTTGAAACAGCGAATATCCGAAGAATGGTAGAAATGATGATATGATATGATATGTTGATGTTCGCCTCCTTTATCTTTTTATTGCATTTAGATGCTATCATTAATATATTTTACATTCTCTCACTTTCGCGGTCTGTTCTTTTTTCTGTGTTTTGAAAGAGTCAAGGAGTTATTTGTTCGTTCTTTAATTTCAATAAATAATTTAATTTTTTTTATTGTTTGCTATTAATGGATAATGACATTGCCATTTTACGTTTATTGCAATTTAAAAATAATACAATTTTTTTTATTCTCAGATAGAATGTGTTTATGTGAATTTTTGACTGAGAAAAAGTGCACACAATTCTTAGAAATTCTCGGAGAGCTTTTGACTGATGCAAAGTGCCCGCAATTTTTAGAAATTCTCAGAGAGTTTTTGATTGATATAAAGTGAAAGAAAAATATGTAATAGAAGATACAAGAATCAAGCATATGAAAAATAAGCTTCAAGAAGCCTCGAAATTGAATTTAAAAAAAAACGCAGTCCCGGCTTGTTTTTCACATAATTTCCAAGGAGAAAAGAAACAACATAAAAAGAAGAGGTTCATGGTTGATGTGAGGTGTTAACGCAATCGAATCGTTCACAGAGGAGGCTTTGCCGTGTTTAATGGATAAATTCCAAAATGTTGGATCGATGATAAAATTACGACGTCATTTTGAAAAAACAAATTATTTTATTCAGGAAGTGGCTAATGAGGTTGAAAAATTTAAATTGCTACATGAAGATATGAAGGCGCTCTCAAAATCAATTACTACCTTCTTTGAGGAAGTTCATCATCCTTGGTAGAGACCACCAATTCAGCATTATAAACGTTCTAAAGTAAAAAAAGATAGAGTATTTAATTTAATCTAATTTAATTAAAAATCTAAATATGTATGATAATCAAACCGTACGGTTTGAGCGATAAGGCTGTAATCAAATTTATATTCGCTCTTCGTACTGATTCTTAAGTATTGCAAACTTATATTTGCTTTTCGTTCTTATTTATATTTGCTCTTCCAATTTTTGCTTAGAATTCCGTTTAAGTCTGCAAGATTGCTTAAAAATCCGCTTAATTGTTATTTATTTATATTTGTTCTTCGTTCTTATTTATATTTGCTCTTCCTATTTTTACCCAAACACTCAACCAACGTAATTGAACAGGCACTTTATTCGCCTGGCATGACTCCTTTCGAATTTTTTCTATTTCCGAAGCTAAACTACCAATTCGAGGTATTCCTATTCATCATTGAAAAAAAAATCCTATTATTTCTTGTTTAGGTAATGAAAACTTTCGGCTAAAAGAAAATTTAAATGAATTGCCTATGCTCAGCTAACGAGCATCGTCATCGGGCGGAACGGACGGTCTCCTGTCAAAATATCTCCGGTTCGGCATCCATCGCGTAGAATCTCAGCAGTTAGATACGGATTTGATTTCCGTGTTATGTTATCTCGACAGTAGGTCGGACAAGAAGAAAGAGTACGTCCAATCTTCTTCTTCATATGTTCGAAAGCGAATTGGCTTAGTTGATCACATTCGAAGTATCTCACCCAAGATACCGTTCTTACTTATATAGCTCTTATATAAAAGAAAATGAGTGAAAAGTAAAATATACTTATCGCACTTTAAATAACTAAGAACAACCCACAACTACGTGTACGACCAACACAAATTGCGTGACTTTGGTCTTTACAACTTTCAACTCCTTTTATACATGATCTGTTTGTTTTTTTCCTTTAAAAATATGTATACAGATGGACATCATTTTTATAGGCATCCATTCAAACAGCCGATAACCAGTAGAACCACCATTGTTGTTAAGGACAGCTTCGATTCTTTAGACATGGATGATATTAATTTACGATAGGTCCCTACTGGAATAGGTAATGCATAAAAAAACCCGTTGTCTGTAAATCTCAACTGTCTGTTTGATCAAACGAAGAACCGGAAACAGTCTTCCACAATTGGTTTATGGCAACTGAACATCGTCACTTAATTAGGATTGGAGGCTGAGTAGACGGATGTACATGCCTTCGCTAAGCTAGCTACTTTGGAAGACGTGGGGCGCTTTTGTTTCTTGTCTCTGAGACGTTTACGCCTAGAAGACGAAACCTATCTCACCGAACGGGCTCTCATAAAACAAAATTTAGTTAATAGACATTTTTACATTCTTGTTTCATTCTTTTATTTTTTTTTTAAAAAAAGATATTTGATAACAGAAATATGCCTTTCAGTTCATACACACAAACAAATTTACTTATGTTTCGTCGCTTCAAAGTGGATTTCTTCACTTTTCTTCGCTTTCGGTTTTATTTTTTTTTATTTATTGATTAAGAAACTATAAAGTCATAGACTTATTACACACTTACTAGATACATTTCATATGCAAAAGTGAACTACAACATAAATGAATATGCACGTCAACCAAATGGCTGCAAATGTGATCACCCTGCTCCATAAACTCCATAATAATCAGTTCCAATTATTATTATTATTATTACAAAAATTTTGCCAGAGAATAAATTCTAAGACTAAAGTCTCAAAGCACTAACATCTAAGGCTTTCGGCTTTTTTTTATTTTATCTTTTTTTTTTTTTATTAGGGCCCTACTAACGACGTGATTACAATGTAGGAGCTATCAAAAGTATAAAAGAAAAAAAGAAAAAAAAGAGTATGTATATGGTGATTAAGAGAAAATATTTTAGGTAATACGTATTAAATAAATTATGATATATATATGAATAGTAGCAGTAGTAGTAGTAGTAGTAGTAGTACAAGTAGGATATACATAGTAATAGTAACGAGCACTGTACAGTCATACCCATCCCTGTTCGGAGATTTAGTAACTGAAATTTCAATCCATTGCAAAATGCAAGTAGATTTGTTTACGAAATCTCATAGTGTCGGCGATATTATGGATGTAGCTTGGTAGTGAGTTCCAGAGTCGGATGGCGTATATAAAAAAGTAATGTTCAGACATGGACAATTTTTGCTGCAATTGTATGATATGCTTTCGTCTGCGCGATTGGATGAATTTGATTTTTTTATATAAATAGTCTGGCTCTTTGTACGTGATAATTTTGTGCAGTAGGCACAAAGTACGACATTTTAGAAGATCATCAAGAGATATGCCATACAGCCTGTTTTTAAAGGCTGATAATCGGTCATACCTCTTGAGACAATAAACATATCTGATGGTGGTGTTGAAGATTTTGTTTAGCCTAACTTTGGACTGTCGATCACTATTGGCAAATAATTCACGTACCCTTACTCTCAGCGGTGTTAATTGTTGAGTCGGCCATAAGGTACGTAGCATGCCGTAGACCTTGCCCACACAAGAAACTATATGATTGTTCCAGGAGAGATTGCTGATTTTTGGCTTGGTTTACTACTTCGATATCCGATTGATTAAATCTAATATTTATATTAGTATCAACTGCGTAGTTGCGCTTATGAATAAATACACATTTGGACTTATGTGGATTTATAGTTAAACCATTGATCTGAGCCCAGCAATGTATGCTAGACAGGTCAGCATTGACTTTCATGATACATTGACTAAGCTCCCCAGGATTACAACTGTTATACACTTGTATATCATCAGCATACATATGAATTTTGCACCATTTAAGATCATTGGGTAGGTCATTGATATACAATGAGAAAAGAAGGGGTCCAAATATGGACCCCTGAGGGACTCCAACTTTTAATTTCTCATTATTTGACTTGTTCTTACCAAGTACGACGTACTGCGAGCGACATTGCAGGTAGCTTTCTAATAAGATTACTACCTTGTCTGAGAAATTAAAAAATTTTTCCAGTTTCTGCACTAGTACTGTATGGCTTTACTGTGATCTAGTAGGATCAGTATTGCAATCATTTTATTATCTAAAGCAGACCGAAGGTCCTCGGTCACTTTTATAAGAGCGGTTGTACACGATCTATTGGAACGAAAACCAGACTGAGTATTGGACAATAAATTATAGCGCATAAGATGAAAAGTGATCTGTCTATGCAGGAGAAGCTCGAAGACTTTAGATAGGAATGGTAATATTGCAATTGAACGGAAGTCGCCATTTGATTTAGCAATTGGGTTAATTTTCGCTACTTTCCAGCAGGTGGGGAAAGAGGAGCCGACTAGAATGTTATTAAAGATATTGGTTAAGACGCTTACGGTTTTTGGTAAGAGTAGTTTGATAAATTTCGGCTCAATACCGTCATAACCGGTGGCATTTGACTTAATGGATAATAAGCTTTCTAGAACGTCAGCCTCGTCAACACAACTAAAGTTGAGATATGGATAGTAGCGATTCACTTGGAGGTTGGTATAGTGTTCACAATTTGCTGGCTGAGTTGTGGGATTTGCAAATTGTGTATTTAGGGCCTCGATGTCAACATCAGATGACGTTTCCGTGTACTTTTTACCAATACCTAATTCTTTTATGTAATTCCAACTGGCTTTGCTGTCGGTGCAGTGTTGAAACTTATTTGAGTAGTACTCAATTTTAGCCGTACGAACTTGCTGGTTTACTCTGCGACGAGCGGCCTTAAAGTCATCGTACAGCTGAGGTGTTCTATAGCGTTTCCATCTGCTATGACACTCATCACGAAAACGTATTAATCGGACAATGGAGTTTTTGAACCACGGAGGACGATTTGGATATACTGATTTATTTCTTAGGGGAACAAAATTTCTAAATAGGGATGTTACGTGGCTGTTAAATTTATTGAGCTGACATTCGGGGGTGCTTAAGCTCGTTATGGAGCTCCAATCAATTCCGTTAATGGCACTAGTTAAGGAACAATAGTCTATGGAATTATAGTCGCGAAAGGTAATAGTAGAGTAGGAGCGATCGATTGAAACATTGTAAGATAAAAAGATTAGATCGTGTTTGGAAAAATTTGAAGCAGATAATTGATCATACAGCAGAACCTTCTCCGGTCGATTTAGCAGGAACAAGTCAAGGAGCGTACTATTGAACGAAGTGTAATGAGTAGGAGTGCGCGCGTTAATGGGGATGAGGTCAAGAGTTTGCATGACCGTGGTCAGCCTTGAGTCTACTAGTATATTGCTATTAAAATCACCACAGAGGATAACCTCTGAGTAATTTAGGGCTAGATTGTGCAATGGTTCAACAAGCTCAGAGATATCAATATTCCGATTTGGACGATAAGCGCAACCAAATACAATGGTGTTGTTGTTTACTACCAACTCAGTCAGAATATATTCAATAGGACAAGAAGAGTGTGATTTTTGAAGTAGTTTTACCTTTAGCCCTGTTCTATAGAAGATAGCAACTCCACCAGCACGACCTTGCCGATCAGCCCGTAGCAAGCAGTAGCCCGCTAGTATAAACAATGAATCAGGGAGGGCAGGGCAAAGCCAAGTCTGTGAAACACAGATGATATCAACATTAGAGCCGACAAATAGATATTTGAATTCATCAATCTTGTTATTAATGCTTTGGGCATTAATATGAAATACGTTAAGGTTTGATTCATACTTGCGTGTGAGTATGCGTATCACACAATGAGTAGAGACACTGGAACTCAGTGAGCTAATATTAGTAGCCATCATGTACGAACAGAGATTAACAGGAGCGCCGACATATCATTTACAAGTATAGTTGAGTATAGCCAAAGGGCATCAATAGGTATGACAGTATGGTTTAATTTTGTATAGTTTGGTAGGAAAGAATGTAAATAAGGGAGTACAAAAGAACAGAAACTAAGAGTAGCAGTAGTAATAATAGCAATGTTGAGTGGAAAAGCACCAACAACAATAATCTTTTAATGGCTCTGACTCCTCGGATGATTTTGAAATCTCAAATCTGTTTGCGGAGTACTTCCGATGAAACTTTTCGTCTGCTAGTTTTGATTCATCAGCAAATTACCCTTATTCTATAACTACCTCGGTTTCTATACCCAATTTGGTCATTTCTGATGATGACGTTTTTAATGGGTTGACTTCTCTGAAATACAGTTGTGCGCCTGGACCTGATGGAATTCCATCATGTGTACTTAAGCCTTGCGCTATTGAGCTTTGTCGTGTTATCTCTAAGATTTTTAATTTGTACCTGAATTTAGGTGTTTTCCCTTTGTGTTGGAGGAGTAGTTATCTTATTCCTATTCACAAGAGTGGGAGTAGACAACTCGTGGAGAACTATAGAGGCATTGCCAAGCTAAGTGTTTTACCTAAACTATTTGAGAGAATTCTGACTCAGCGTTTGGCCTTTGCCATCCAATCATATATTTCTCCACTCCAACATGGCTTCCGAAAAGGAAGTTCTACGGTCACTAATCTGTTAGAGTTTACTTGTCAGGTTTTCAAGGCATTTACCAATGGCTCTTGCACTGACGTCATATACACCGATTTTAGCAAAGCTTTTGATTTGGTTAACCACAAATTACTTATCTTTAAACTTCAAGCCGCTGGCTTCCCTTCCCATTTAGTGGAATGGATAAGCTCTTATCTGCATAATAGATCATTCAGGGTTTTGTTTAACTTCACCACTTCATATGAATTCCACGTTTCGTCAGGAGTACCTCAAGGTAGCCACTTAGGACCCATTTTATTTAATCTATACATTAATGACTTGCCTTCGGCGATTAAATCTAGCCAGATCTTAATGTATGCTGATGATGTGAAACTGTTTTCTTCTTTTTCCATAGAATCACAATCACATCAGCTTTAAACTGACCTAAATAAATTGGTGGCATGGTACTCGTCAAATTATATGACACTAAACCTAAATAAATGTAAGAAGCTTTCTTTCTCTAGAAGGAAGTCGTTAATAACCCATTACTTTATAGATTCGCACAAGTTGGAGGACGTTGAGTCGTTCACAGACCTAGGCGTCCTCTTTGACCGTAGGTTACGTTTCAATTTGCACGTTGAGTTCTCGATAAGCAAAGCTAGGTCCGCTCTTGGTTTCATCAAGAGGTGGGCCAAAGAGCTAGATGATCCGTATATTACCAAAAGGCTGTATACGTGCTTGGTTAGACCTATACTTGAGTACGCTTCTATTGTGTGGTCTCCCTCGTATAGGTGCTATGTAGACTTAATTGAATCTATTCAAAAGCAATTCCTGTTGTTTGCTCTTAGGAATTTGGGTTGGGATCCGTCCGCTTCTCTTCCCCCCTACGAAAATAGGTTGCTTCTTTTGTCCTTACCGTCTCTTGAAAAACGTAGATTTGTTCTTGGCGTTTGCTTCGCAATCAAATTAATAAACGGCGCTATTGACTCGCCGTCATTACTTTACCTTGGTTAAGGTTAGTCATTGTAAATATAATTATAAGCTGTTTAACCCACTCAGAGTTGTTTGCAAGAACCTAAATGACGTCTATCACCTTTTTTCATTATCGGACACTTTAAAGTCCATTAAAGCAACATTGCTTAATACACGAGATTTGCTAATGTCGTACTTAAACCAGCTCTTAATCCTAAAAAGTCACTATGATTCGAAAATTAATTGTTGTTAACTATTATCGGTTGCCAAGCTTATGCATGTTTGCGGTGGTTTAGGGGTTCATTTGCAACTAGGTTCTGTACCGGTTGTGGGTGTGGCTCTGTGCTAATTGTGTACATGCTTTTTTTCTTTTTGTTTTTTTTTCTTTTTTTTTCCTTTTATTTGTTTTATTGTACTTATACTACGTTTTTTTAATAATAATTAAGTTAAGATTTACATTAAGAGTCATTTGAACTCGACTGTTGGTTGTTTTAGTTGAGTTTCTGTATAAATGGAATAAATAAATAAATAAATAAATATTATAATAAGAAAAAACTATGGAAACAACTAGATAACAAAGAAAACGATTGCGATACAAGGGATTGAATAAAATAAATAGAAAACAATAACCGTGCACATATAAAATGACAGTCCAATGTTTGACAATAAGAATAATATAAGTATAAATAAAACTAAAAGTGAAAACATAATTAGGGTGTATGCGACTATAGCTTTGCTGTACATTATGCCAACTAGAGTAGTTATCCAAAAAAAATGTTGAGCTGTTCATCATCCTCGATTGGCAGCATTTCTTCAGCCTGGTGTCCTTTCACATACAGCATTCCCCGGGACGTCACATAGTGTTTCATCTTCCCGGATTTTTTTAGTGCGACGACCTTCTTTAACAAACGATAGTTCTGTGCCGTTAGATGCTCATTCACATAAAACAGTACGTCACTGTCAAAGCCGACTAACCGCAGTTTAAGTGTCGATCTGCCTGTTTTCCTAAAGTTAGCCAGCGATCGTAAGAAGGTATTTCGCTCAAACATTTTAAGCATAATGGGTGAGTCATTGCGATTTGGCGTGGCCGCTCCCGATAAATAGATTTAAATTTCGGAACAGCAGTCTTAGTGGCCTCACAAAGGGCCCAGAGCATTTCATTCAGATTCTCACCTTCCGTATAAGGAATGCCGCGAATACGAACGTCGCAGGTAACAGAGGCGTTTTCCAATTTACGCACACGCGAATTTAAGTCACTCAGGCACTTGGACTCTATATTGCTGATTTTCTTTGTTAGTGGCTCACTTTCGCCCCTTAGGGATGAAAATTGATTCTCAACCGAATCCAACTCCAACCCGAATTACTTAAATCAGTAACTCGTTGTCTGAGCGATTCCACCTCGCATGTTAAGGCGGCAAGTGTTACCTTGAATTCTCCTAGTAATCGGGCCTCTGTGTCCTCAATGCGTCGCAAGATAAGGTCCTCAAAGGCCTTTAGGCGAGCATCCATTATTTCAGACAGTTCCGAGGTACTAATTGTCACCTTGACGCTCTTGTGGTTTGGTGAAATGGACTGTTTAGGCGAGATCTCTTAGCATTGGACATCCTTACACTTTATTTTTACTTTATATTATTTTATACTTAATTTTATTAGTTTGTAGCAATTAATTAATTGTTGCCGGTATATTTTCTTTTAACAGTAAACGTACACCCGCATTTAATTAAGCACAAACCTTTTTAGGTAAAGTGATGTAGAGTATCTAATAGTCGATCTTGACTGAATATAGCGGTTTTACTTATTTATTGTATACAGATGTTGTTTATAGTATCGATCCGTTAGCCAAATGTATATTTTTTGTTTATTTATTTATTTAATTACACATAATATTCAATTGCAATAAAATAATCGTTAAGTTTTTTACTCTCAATTTTTTTTTCCACTAGGACTGAGAAAATTTTGCACAAAAGAAAACCTTCCGTAAAATTTGTAGATTGTATTCAGTTTAAGCTGTTAAGCAATTAATACCATCATAGATCTCTTCCAGTATTAGAAATGAATTTGTTAATGGAAATCACTAAGGAACATGAGAACTTTTTAAATTTTAGCAAAAATGACTCCAAACACGACTGTTGCCGGCTCTGGGTCATTATTAGTGTTGATTTTTTATTTATTTATTCATTTATTTTTTTTATTAATATTATTATTATTAAAAACTTTACCGCACTTGAGATCAATTTCTATTATCAATAAACTATACATTATTAGTTTAACAATGTGATCAATTTTCTTTTGAATTTATTGTAACATTTGTTGCAAATATTCATGGCAGTCGTATATTACAAAGTTTGCAGGCATGAAAAGTTGGCATGCTTGAAATATTGGCATGCCAGCGAAAAAAAAACGGGAAATCAAGAGACGAATCAAGAAAAAACATAGCTCTATTCGTTCAGGTAATTAGTTACAAATATGTAACATTAATATGAAAAGGTTTCCATTCCGTTTTAAAAACCATAGTCGCTGTATTGAAAGGCTGGGGGATCAAGAACGAATGATGTCGTAGAACTACATAAGCCATTTAAACTTTAGGTAACTTTAGGTAAGGTACCCAGGAAAAGAGAATTTTAAAAAAGCATTAAAAAGAACAATTTGGCCACTTGTTGCGTCAAAAAGTTTGCCTTTTCTGAGAATATGGAATTTCGAGTTTTGCCTCTTCTAAAAATAAGCGTCAAAAATTACGGATGGAGAAAGGGATTTTCAATCATTGTAAATCAAGTAAGAGCAGAGCATAGTTCAAGCCCTCAACAAGAAAGTGTGCATTAATATGCTACGCATTAAATATACTCATATATCACATTGCATCTTACACTTCGGAATTTACTCCTTGCTCTTTTGTTCTATCCTACGTAACGGACGAGTAATATGCGTGTATTAATAAAAACTATAGAAAATAACATGGCGGACGTATAACATGCAAAATTAAACAAAAAAAAAAAGACTTTAATCAAATAATCACTAAAATAAATAAATAATAATATATTCCAAATCTAACCCCAAGTTTACTAAGGCCCGAATAACTGTTTTCTTTTGAATTCGCTATACCTCCTTTCGAATTCGCTATACCTTCCTTCGATTTCATAGAAAAAGAATTCTGTGTTCACATGGGACCTTTTTTATGTATGCAGCGAATTTTCTGTTATCAATTTGCTGAATAACAGAAGTAGAAGAAGATTTATTTATAAATCGAGCAAACTTGTTAATTCAATTATTAAACGTTGATTTTACTTAAAAAAGCTGAGCCAATCTTTACGAAATTATGGGTAGAAATCCTTTTAAAGCATCGCAAAAGGAAGAACAGAAGAAACTTAATGCAAAAATTGAACAATGGGGTAAAGTGAAATTCAAACCAATTGAATCCAACAACCAGCACAAAGAAAAATCAAATAAATACAATAAATACAGAAGAGAAAAGCCCGAAATTCCTACGACTTGGACATACTTCAAAGATGAAATGCTTTCAAAAGAACGGGAAGAGGAACAACGATCTAAACAGTTGAAGATGGATAACGAAGAAGCGCGGGAGTGCTTAAAGCAACGTCAAATAAATTATCGCAAAGTGTTAATGCAAAAGAAAAAGGAAGAACCCATACAATGGGAGAGTTTTGAAGATGATGGAAAACACAGGCAACATAAGCAAATAGCAAACACTTTAAAGCATGATATGATCACAAAAAAAAAATTTTCACATAATCGTGAAGCTAAGCTTTTACCAACGGAAATTTTGAAAGATTTCGACAGTAGAAATCTAAATTATCAGCAAAATGATAAATTACGTCGCTTACTAACAAAGAGTGTTATTAAACATAATGGTGCAACTTTCACACAAACCGTTAATGACCTTAAATCCATATTACTTCGTAAACAAAATTCAAAACCTGGCCACAATAAGAACACAAGCCAGTTCAATTGATTAATGAAGAATTACTCTCCGATTTTACAAAAAACTTGTTGCATTGTAAGAATTACTGCAATATCAAAGACAACAAAAAAAAAAAATTAAAAGAAGAGTGTAGAAATGGATTAGTTTCACATGCACAAATGGTTTGTTTCAATATAAAATTTCAAAATGATGTAGGACATTGCACTTCTTGTACTTATTAGATGGCCTTTTCTTTTTACTAACACTCTTTTCTTACACTTGCCGCCGCTGCGCAAGCAGAAAAATATCAAGCAGAAGTTTTACAAAATAAAAAGTTTATTTATTCTTTAAAGATCCAAATGAATTTTGAAACATTTGTTGTAATAACATTGAATTGTAAGCGCTAGAAGACGAGGAACTACTAACGGGAAAATTTGGGACATTATTGAGTAAACTCGAGTAGTTAGCAGGCGTAGATAAAAAATTAGGAAAGTTCAAACAACGTATTTCATTTCTCAACGCTTTTGTGTGTTTTCTGCTCAATTTCGATGTGGCCTCCGACATGCTACTCTCTGAGCTGGAGGAACTGCAAGTACTGCTCGTGTCAGTTGCGCTTTCATCATTACGAATTGTGCCGGTTTTTAACTTGGTTTCAAGTTTCTTGGCAGTTTGCTCTTGTTTTGCGGCAGATTTTTTCAATTTCCTTTTGTTAGAAGAATTCTCATACATCGCAGGCTCGCTAACCAAAGGTATTGGAACGGTTGGAGCTTCGTTATTTAATAAACATAGCTGCTGTAAAGAGGCTTCCGGATTGGGCTGAAAGTGCTGCAATTGTTGCATGCAAAATTCCATAAACAGATGCAACATAGTGTTTAAATTAGGTAGCTGTGGACACGTGCGGAAACCATGATATGGTGTGGAACAATTTTTACATATCATTTGGCATTGGAATGAAGTATGACCCTATAAGAGAGTAACTTAGTAAATTATGCTTTTTTAATTTGTAACGTGTTTACCTCCTTATCACAAAGCTTACATTGCTCAGAACATGGTGAATCTTTTTTGGATTTCTTGCACTTCTTAGATGGTCTTTTCCTTTCGCTATCACTCTCTTCTTCGTCATCTAAATCAATTTGGTTGTTTAAATGTCCCATGAATACTATATCATCGTCACTTTGGCCTCTAGGAAATGACGACCTCGATTTCAGTTTTGGTTCCGAAATTTCCTGTTTTTTAGGAATTCGCGATTTTTTTAATGATGATGTAGATAGTTTTTCGTCGGAGCTTGACGATGAAGGCACTTTGTTACACAACTTAAGATCATTGGATTTATCTTTTCCTTTAAAATCTTCGCTCTTTAGTGTGGATGATGGAGGTTTTATTTGTGATTTTGAAAACTGGTCTTCTTCAGAGGAAGAATTACTTGAAGACGTACTTGATGGAGATGTCTTATTCCTACTTTCAATTTTAATTTGTGGCTGCTCTCCCTGTATGTTTAACGACAGATTCGAATTTTCAGTTTTTATAGTTGCAACAGCACCACCCTCAAGGCACCTCGACTCAAGTGTACGTGCATTCATTGTATCTACCGAATCGATGCCCTTCTTTCCTTCTTTTTTCTGCGGGGATAAAGGGACAGGAGCAACGTCTTTTTGTTCAATTTCAGTCGACTGCGCGTTCCTTGTCATAGTATCATTGGAGTGCATGCTCTCCTGGTTGAAGAATACATGATTTTGGGGTACATTATTATTATAATGCCAATTCATTTGGTAATCTCGTTCTCGATCCCGATGTTGTACGTCCATAAATTTTTCAAATTTTTTGTCGAACCTATTTCCTCGACTTTCCAGAGAGCCCCTTCCTTTGAATGATTTATTGTACATCGAATTTTGTGAGCGCCTACCTCTGCGTTTTGTGTTGCGCGAATTCTTGTTACTGTTATCGAAATTATTGTTATGATTTCGTTCTTTTCTGTGACCAGAATTATTTCTAAAATTAACCATTGTCCCAAAATACTAATATAATAATTTTCTTCATTTACACGTGCTTAGCACGTAGTGTAATTTAGTTGCAGAGATGTTCAATTCTCTTGAAATTAATTAATTAAAATAAGGATGTTATTTATTTTCGAGTAAATCCATAACGAATTTAATGGTGCAGCGGCAACACTTTTCTTGTTGTAGTTCCCCCACATAAGTTAACAACCTTATATAAAATTTTGCAGGAATTGCGGACAAGCTATACAAACCTGTTTCAATTTTACATGGAATTAAATGGGAGTTTTATATAGAAAGCTGGAAAACACTAACATGCGGACATTATTTTTACGTTTATAAAGTTATCTTTCTTATCTTAGGGAGCTCACACAATGAGGCGCAATTTTTGTTCTCGGGTTAAAATTTCCAAGTGGCAACCACGCTACTATGTTCACAGGATACTAGATTTACAGGAAGATGTAAACAACAAGATATTGTTTTAGAACCAAATATGAAGAAATTAATATAAACATAAACAACAAATTCATGAAAAATTACAATAAGGAAATGAAAATAAAAGGAAAAACTTTGTTTGTTGCTAAACGATTACGATGGTCTTGGCTTCAACAATAGATCAGGATACTAGATTTCTTAAGGATCCATTCAGGTGTTGCAAAAAAAACTTACAAAGAAGAAGAAATCTACACCAAAAAGAAGCTGTAGTTTGATACAAACGAGCTAATGACTTAAGGAATTACTTTTGGCGCACATCAGAGTAACTGAAAGCCAAATATTTACCCGCAGTTTCGACAGAGAAGGTATATGCAGTTTGTGCTTTACCAGAACTTGCTGCATCTGATGCTGGCTCTGTAAAATGTGAAGCAGTTAAAAGTTCTGATGGAAAGCATTACGCACTAAATGGCCAAGATATTTGGATTTCAAATAATGGATTGCCTACGAACGCAATTTGAATAAGATTTTTTCTTTCAGGTCACAGCGTTAATCGTTGAACGGTCGGTTGGCGGCGTCGTGTGCGGCGACATCTGAGAAAAAGATGGGTATAAAAGCATCCAATATTGCTGAAGTTTATTTTGAAGATGCAAAAGTTCCTGATGAAAATTTGTTGGGTGAAGGGGGCGACGGCTTCAAGGCTGCTATGAATGTATTGAATGACTGAAGATTTGGTATGGGCGCGAAGCTGGCAGGAACAACTCCATTATTAATTATACATTATATCTTTGGCGGCCAAATTCAGAAGACGCCGTTATGCAAATTTCGTCTTGTTCCTATGCAATCTCGGTTTATCTGAAAAATACTTTCGAAAAATTGTTACGGTTTATAGTTCCGACATTTTTAAAGATTATTATCACGGTTTTCCACATTACCTTTGGTTGCGAAGCTATTAAGAATGCTATGCAATCTATTAAAAATCTGAATGCCTTGGAAGAAATGCTCGAAGATCCGTCAGAAATGGGAGATGAGGAGGACTTAGATGAGGAGAACGGAGATGATGGCGATGAAGATTACGATTAAGGGAACATAGATGAGACAATTGATGAAGAAGTTGAATTATATGACGATCATCATAACGATACCACTGAAGACCTTAAAGAGGACGAAAATGCAATTGATAAAACAGCTTACAAAGTGAGTCAAGACTAAGGCAGTCTTGCCCAGTACCCAGTAAAAAATTTTGCTGATCGTATTTTTATAGACTCTTAACACCAACGAATCGATTGTCTCTAATAAGAACGTAACTCGTAGCATTACCACTTACGAAATCTTCTGCCTAAGTCAACGCCGCCTTCGCTACAAATGTTTGATTCGTTTAGAGATTCAGACAAATTGAAGGGTTTTATGGAAATCATTAATGTAGTAATTCTTGTTTAAAACGTTTCACTTTTTATACTCAAATGATCGAGTTTTTTTTATAGTAATTTCAAGGTGATAATCATTTGTTGTGCTCATCTAGCTCAATCATCGACAGAAGCTTTGGAATTGGCTATGGGTTTGTATCAAGAAACTAGATGATGCGGTACGAACTAAACAAGAACGACGTATTACTAATTATTTGCTCATGCAATTGGGCTTACTGCGTTGCGAAGAGAGGTAATTTAGCCAAAGATAGCATCGACTGAATACGAACAAAAGAAAGTTGAACAAATTTATTTCTCCTTCACATAAGTTATTCTTCCTTTGCAAAAACTCTGCCTCACTCACTCACTCACTTTGTGCAAGTTGAAAGAGTATGTTGAGGACGTTCTAAATAGAAGCCCCCCTAATACATCCATATAACATACATATATAATACATAAAAAAAAATGTAAGTACGTAAGACCTGTGCTGACATCTGCAAAAGAAAAAAATTGTGATTAATAAATTTTATATACGAAATTGACCACACACCACATACCATTCTATTACACCAAGGATGACCCTGCATTTCTATTACATCAAGAATAACGCAAATTCATATTGCATATACACACAAACAATTTCTATTACACCAAGAATAACCCAAATTCATATTGCATATAAATACAAACAATTTCTGTTACACCAAGAATAATCCTTCATTTTTATTACACCAATAATAACCCAAATTCATATTGCATATAAATACAAACAATTTCTATTACACCAAAATAACCCTTCATTTCTATTATACCAAGAATTACACCAAGAATGACTCAAATTCACATGTGGTCATAACAAAGTGAATGAAATAAAATACATCTTTCACTTTTTACTTCTCCAAAAGACATTGTTAAGAACAGTTAATTCACCATGCCGTGACGTCCACCATAATTAGATAGATTAGAAGATACATAACAGAATTCTATTCTCCAAATCTTTTTATGTGGTATTCATATCAACGAAAAACTTAATCCACTTCGTCGTGACGCCGACGACAATTAATTTAGAATTAATACACTTACATGGTCGCCTTCTACACTCCAAGTCACAGTGGATATATATTTTAGAATTAGTACATTTTTAGGCAGTAAATATATATTCATTTGAGAAATGTGCAAAATAATTTCAAACACCCTGTCTTGTTAACTTTAAGATTAAAAAGCATAAAACCTCAAAACGTTGAAAAAAAGACAATTTAATCACTTATAACTTTGTGTGGGCATGGCTGATTTTGTTCATTTTAGCACATTGCTTCAAATTCAATGTCTTTATTGAAGCAAAGATAAAAAGGGACTGAATAATATAAAGAAAAAATACTCAGTTTTCATTTGACAAAAGATATTGTATTCAAAACCTAACTTGATTTTTCGTTGCACGAAGTTATAAGTATAACACACATAAACAGTAGGGTTTTCCATAAAGTCGATATGCGCATTTCTGCGACCTGGAAAGTGTTAACAACAAACACTACGCAGCCATTGGCACTAATTATGTATGATATTAACTAGATTTTATTTTCAAGCTTCGACAGCTAAACCAAAACAATAATTTTAAATTTGGGAAGGCATGTAAACCGTTTACTTTTTTTTCCTTTTTACTGCAATTGTCTACATCATCATATACTGTCGCTATCATTGGTAAGCGCAACGGAGCAACAAATAAAAGAACCCATCACTCTACTTTTATTTTATCAACAAAACGTAAAAAAAAGGTAACGAAAGTATTGCTAATTTAAATTTACTATGAAAAACTCTGTTTTTTTATATAAGTTCTTAAAAACAGATATGTAAATAATATTTAATGCAAACAAAATATACAGCAGTCTTGATTTATTACAAATGGTAAGTAAGTAAGCTTTTGAACACTCTAAGAAATTATTTCGAAACATCATTTCGCTTATAAGACGTAACAAATTCTCATTAAACTCCCATTTAGAGAATTCGTCAGGTTTAACAGAATTGGTTAATTTTTTTTCCACCACTTATTCTAGTTAACAGAATTGGTTAGGCTTTTTGCACCACTTAAACCAACTCTGTTCTCTCCATCTATTCACAACATATGGTATTTTCTTTTTTATAACCCTTGTAAAGGAAAAAACCAGCTAACGGCTTTTAGCAAAAAATCAAAACCATTTCATAAATGCAAAAAGAAGTTTGACAAAGTGAAAAATTGCGAAAAAATATTACAAAAAGATATAAAAAATTTGTGCAATTCTACCGAACACACGAGATCACCCGAAGACTTCTAAGGATATATTGTTATTAAATAATTCAGTAATATTGAGAAATATATTAACATTTTCTTATATTACGTTATTTGATAATAGAAGAACATCGAGATTGATGGAAAAGGATTCTTGCAAGACGTAGGTAAGCTTAAAATCCTCTTACGTTACCCGAAAAGGTGTAAGTAAATGATTTTATATATTTGTCAACGACGTAAATTAAAACATACATATTGTTACATGTAGATTTCTGCAAAAATCTCACCTATCAAAAGGAGTTTTTGAAAACATTTTAGGAACAATTACCTTTATATATAATATAAAATATAAAACATAAAAACAAGACCAAATTCAAGAGAAGCAAAAATTAATACTCTTTTGCCTTCCCCTTGTCTGCTATTTAGAACTATTCTTTCAAAGGTTTTAAGTAAATTTTAATTAAGTTCTAAAATTTATCATAGATCTAAACTCGATTTTCATTTACCAAAAGTTAATTTGATACATTTAACAGAGATTTCAACTTAATATTTAATTTTAACAGAGATTCCGACGTAACTTGCAAACTTGGTATATTTAACAGAGATTCCAACTCAATTTGTATGTTTAACAGAGATTCCGACTTTATTTGGTGCATTTAACAGAAAGCTATTAAAAACCATTAAACGTGTGATTAAATTCGTGTGAAAAATTGCTAAATAAATCGAAAGATATCATAAAAAATTGGAAAAGAGACAAAAAAAGTGAAATGCCAAGCAGACCAACCTTTCTAAACGTACTAAATGAAAAAAAATTAAAAACTGCATAAATCAAAAAAAAAAGCTAAAAAATATTATATTGTATTAAAAATTATTATTGTGTTAAAAGAGTGAAAGAAATATAAAAAAATTGTAAGAAATTAACAGTAAGTACATTTATTTCGTGCCTTTATAATTGTATATATTTTATGTATTGACAAGCAGACCCGTCTGAGATTCATATAGTTTCCCTGGAAATCTCATTGGCGTCCTCTTAGTTCGCGCTACGAATAATTATTAAATTAAGAAAAGTTCTTCGTTAAAAATGACAACTATGTACCCCCATATTAATTTGAAAATTTATCATTTTATTTATATGACATTTGCCATTGTTTCTTCTGTTTCTTTAGATATGTATATGAGTATATGATGTAAAAAATAGAGGTGAATTATGGCGGCAATCGTACTTGTTGTAAGCTGAAAGTTTTGAATATTCGTTTTCGAACACATCAGGGGGTTGGTGTGTGGAGAGGGGGCGAAGCAATTAAAAAGGGTGGATTGTAAGATATGGTTTTTTGATTTTTGCTTTCCGAGCATTGTTTTTTAAACTTGATTTATGATTGCCAGTGAAGATTATATATGTTAAATTTCGCTCCACCTTAGTTCTTAAGATATGATGATAATAAAAGAAGTGGTGGCAGGTGCGTTGAGGACAATATTTTGAATAAACCACTTTTTATGTTCCCTCTGCATTTATGGACTTATAAGTTACAAAAATTTATAAATCTACCATAAAAACAAATAAAAACACTGGTGCAAGGCAGAAAATTGTACCTTATACCCACGTAAAGACAAAGTTTTCATGGAAGCTACTGTAAGGAAGGAAGTCCAAAATGTAGTCCAATGGAATCCAAAGTTTGTTCGACCTACTAAAAATTTTATTATTCTTCAACTTGATTTATGATTACTAATTAAGATTATATATGCTAATTTTGGGTCACGTGGTATGATACTTTGGGTATCCTCCAATATGAAGTTTTTTATGAAAATAATGTGTAATTTGCAGTGTCTCAACCTAGCTCCAATGGGGTTTATAACCTAATAAGGTACCATAAAGAGAAGCTTTTGCAATAGTGGGCAAATGGCGATCGGAGCTCACCTCACTATACTAAAACACGGAAATTGGTGAACGATAAATAAATAACATTTTAAGGCGCAATATAGAAGCGGAAGCAGTTGTTGTTGGGCTTAGGGGTTGCGTTAAATTATTAGTGGACTGAGGCAGACGATGGCATCGTTTATGCGCTCTAATATAAAGTCAAGCTGAGTTTATAAAGGTTTTTTTTTACCTCTAATCTAACTTAACCTTAACAAACTGAAGCTTACTCTTGCGCTGTAAATGTGATACAAATTATAGGAACTTGGTTACGTTTCGTTAACGACATTGTCAATTAGCATTCATCCCGAAATCCTTCGAAATATTTTAGTAGGCAGAGCGATTGCATTGGCAAGGTTTGTGGAAGCAACGGTTGAGTCCACACCGGCCGATAGCAGTACCCTTTGATTACTTTATTAACTTTGCAGTACAGTAAACATAAACTTAAATATAGATGCTGAGAAAGCTCTTTCCCATAACTTCCAAATTCTAAAATTGGCAGACACTTCTTGCAATTTGGTTGTTTAAAAATAAACTTTACTCTTGTAAAAAAAATTCGCATACACTTGCAATCAATTCAATTCGAAAAGTTGTAAGTTAAACATAAAAATTAAATAAAAAATTGTTAAAGCTGAAAGAAATAATTTTAAATTGCATACAAATTCTGTTCTTCTTTTTTTTTAGTTTTGTTTTTTTATTTAACCTAGACACTAGTCATGGCGCGGTGTTAAAGGGAAATATGAACTTACTTGATGAGCATCCACAGAATGCCTTAAGTGTATTGAAAGGGAATTACCAGCGGTCAACATGTGCGCGCATGAGCTAAATGTTTGCGCTCCTTTAGGTATTCTGAAAAGAAATAAACAAAGAAGTAAAATATTGCTCTTTAAAACACAAGAATTGGCTAAAAAATGAATATGCCTTCATTAATTAAATGGAAGTTTTCTTTTTATATAAGCCCATATATGCTCAATCGGATTAAGATCAGGCAATTGAGAGGGCAAATATAACAATGGAATGTTTTTATCTTGTGAGTAACCCTTTACCAATCCGGAGATATGTTTCGGATCGTTATCCTGTTAAAATATAAAATTATTTAAATTCATTATCTTGGATGGATGACTCAATCAAATTTCCTAAACTAAACCCCAAAATAACAAAATCCCAAAAATTTTAATAAACTCTAATTTTGGCAATATTGCCTTATCATAATTAGGTAGTGGTTGTTGTTGTTGTTTTCATTTCATTAGAATTTAGAAATTTTAAAAACAAAATAAACAAAAATCGTAAAAATTGAATAAGAATTACTCATTTATAAGAATGACTCTCTGATTTTACCTAAACCAAACACTTGTTGCATTATAAGAATTACTCATTATAAGAATTACTCTCTGATTTTTCCAAAGATTAAACGCCCATTATGCGTTTCGTATTGTGAGAGACTTTCTACGAGTTCTTGTATTATTTGAATTAAACTTTTAAAGTTTCTTATGTTTATTTACAACCGCCGCTAATAAAAAATTCAAATTGCTTTTCCTTCTTGACATAATCCCGTTCTTTCCCTCTTTTCATTCATTTACGCAAAATTATTATAGTAATGTAAAAGAACGCAAAAAAACTTATTTACAAGCAATTTTGGAACATATTGTGATTTCGTTCCAAATAAATAACGTAAACGTTATCCTATATGGCGAGCTTTGGTTCTAAAAAAATAGGCGATGGTATTTATAGATAGATTGTAATGCACAAATCACCCATTTCTCCCGCTCTATTACACTTGTCTTATTTGTTGTTTTCTTTTCAAACCGTAACATTAAGAACATAGTTATTGTTTTTATTGCAGACAAATTCTTATTGTTCCGATTGTTACACATTTCCAATAAGCTAGTTAGAGTCACAATATATTTTTCAGTATATATTTTTGATTGAATTCACATTCTATCTTTAGCGTCAATATCACTTGAAACAAAAAAAAAAAAACAAATGGAAATAATTCAATCATCATTCACTCAACTTATAATTTCGAAAATTACGCGCGAGAGCATGGCGAACTAATTCATTCCTTAATTCTTATTTTATTTTAGAAAGTAAATTCAGCTCATTGCAAGAAGTGTGTCTAGTCCGTAGAAAAAGAGTATATATATCTTCTGCTTTAAGAGCTAGTGATAAACGTTTAATGCTTCAAATTCAGAGAACCAACGTGTGGTTTTAGTTCATCAAGAATGATGATAAGGTTTTTTTTATAATAAATATTATAACTAAGGCTCAAATGCTGCAATTTGCAAGCAATTAATAAAAAGTTTTCAAATGTTAAGGTGTTTCTTGAGTTATTTCTAACTAGCAAATCATTAAAATTAATTCAAAGCATTTATGGCAAAAAAATTTTATTTGAGCTTTGAACTTTAAAAATATGAAAAAATGAGAGTAAGACATTACACATCTATAGAATTTGGAATTTATCTAAACATGTTTTTAATGTTTGCGGACAATGCACCAAAAATGCTTTTAGAGTTATAGGATTTCAACCCTAGGGTTAAACGCTTAGCGTTACCTAAGTTTCCCATCTTTCTGCCTGGCTGGAATGCGATTGGAATCATTTTAATCCCACAGCTTGAATGGGTTTTGAAGTCTGATGCATTTTGACAAAATGACGTGGAAAAAACATAAATCATTTTCTTCTTTGCTACCATTTTTTATATCTCATATTCAAAACTAAGCCAAGAGCAAAAGTAGCAAAATTTCGCACGCCCATTTCAATTTTGACAACTTTGAATTTTCTCAATAGATAATAGAGGGAAGAATTTTGTTATTCTTTGATCATAAAAATATGCGCAATTTTTAATATTTTATTTAATTTACAGGTGTTTGTGCAACACATGTTAAGCCGCTCCAGTATTTAAATTTGCTTTTTATACAATGTTCTTTAGTTTTCAAGTGAAATTGGCAAGAAATGCTAGATGAGTTTAGAATATTCTAACGTTGTAATATTGTCTTGCGTTAAAGCAAAGTAAGTGATAATAAAAAAGTTCTTTGGTGAAATTTGTAAATGCATGAGAAAGAAAACAAAAACAAATCGTATATTGCTCATTACTTTTAAGGCACATCGAAAAAGAAAAATAATGCCCTCGAAAATTGGGTACACTTTTAAATTGTATTTAAATGTTGTAGGTGAAAGTATACTGGCATTGGTATGCCTAGCAGGTTGAGTGTTTACGTGTAGTTGGGCATGTAGCTTGCATTGCGTCATTGCAGCAGTGTTAATTTTTGGCAACATTTTTTATTTCCTTTATGCATTTGCAGTTATAAACAAATCTGAGAGTGAGAGTGGAAACAAAACATGAAAACAAAAAATCATATGGTTAACATTTCAATATAGGTTTAAAATGGTGATTTGCAATAAAAAGAAATCGAGGCAATATCCCTCCGCCCTAATTCTCTATCTACCCTCACGCATTAATTTTGTATTATATTTTTAAACAACGTTAGCATAAGCATTCATTAGCGTAAGCATTTTTATTTTGATATAAGCATTTATTTACAGATATAGCTCAGATTACATTTAATTACAGATACACAAGCATTTTTTAGTACTTTATTTTACTATATAAGAAACGCGTAAACAAAAAAAGAAACACTTGAGATAATTAACATTTTGTAATAAGGAATTTTTTCACATTATTTCTTATTCATAAATCTGTAACGCAGCCTAATTATCCGCGAAATTCGCGAAACTAAATTCGCGTATTGCGCGAATGACATGTACGCCGATACGGTACTTTCATGCGTAATGCAAAATGAATTTTGCTTTTTTTCTCTGCTTTCATTACTACACTTTGGGTCGTTTTTGAGTGGATGGACTTCCAAAATTGGCTCCGTATCGGCTTCCTGGGACGGTTTTCAACACCACCCTTGAGGTACCGTGGTAGCCGCGTTGCCAATTGTTTGAAATGGCTGGCTCCCCTTTAGGACTATAGCATTATAAGCTTACTTCAAAAATTATATTAATTATATTAATTATATAAAATAAATATATAAAATTATATTAATTATAATATTAGTTGAGGTAATATAAGATAGCATTGAATTTGAGGTATATATCATGCATTAAAATTACAAAATTATGTACTTATGAGTGACATATATAATATAGAAAAAGCCGGTGGACCGGTGGTTCCCGCCAATTTTTTCCTCTTAGCACCAATTGTATTATATATCCAAGCACATTTCTTCGGTGATTTTCTCCACTACTGCAGGATCCTCTTGTCCGGAAAAAGTCAACCCGTTCCACAATGGTCGCCTGTATTGCTTTCCTTATTTTCGGATCCGGCATATGCTGCTTCATAATGGCGTATAAGATGTCAAAAGCGCTGTGGAATGCTGCATGTACTTCTTTCGGGGTACACCGCCTCTAGGTACTCATATGTCAGGATGTCATTGTCTTGTTTATTCTTGCTGACTATGTTATCGTCCACTTTCTTGCACGCGCCTTCCTTCCTTATGGTCAAGTCGTCGAAGCATGGCTGGCATCTTAGCTGCTCACGGATGTATTGGGCTATTCCATAGCCCGTGAGCAGCCGAAAGTAGTCCTCATGTTTTGCGTTGAGTCAGCCAGTCACCATATCGCGGTACACCACCCCAACCAGTCCCAATGGTCGGAACTTTTCTTCGCCCGTTCTTGTATCCGGTAATTCAAGTTCTCCATTAGGTGGTAATCGTCAATTGTCCCAAAATTGCATCTGTGAGTAAATCAAACGTTTGGAAAGTTTTTGTATCTCCATTTACGATTTTGTCCTTTTTCTATATGTATGCGCCATATTGCAAGAAAACCGCTTGAGCACATTCTGTTTTACCCTGTATCCCCAGATCGATAAGCCAGGGTAATCCTGCAGCAACTCCTCCATTAATGTTATAAAGTTTTTGAGCCGCGTCTCCACTGACACCAATTCCGCGACGAACTTCTTCCGGAAATAGTCCTTCACTTCATTTTTTCTATCGTTTGTACTCGTCATCAAGGTTCTCGATAATTATTGTCTTAACGGCGATTTGCACAAATAATTATGATTGGCCAGAAGTAAACGATGATGGTAGGCTATAGGTTATGTACAAAAGGCAATTAGATATAGAAATGTGATAATCAATGAGTATGCGTGACACGTAGAATATAATTGTGACATGAATGTGCTTGATTTTAATATGCTTGTTTTTTTAGAACGACTGACGGCATTAGCGTTATGGAATTTAATCCAACATTTATTGAATAAAATGACCACTAGTAATACTAAAAAACCCTTCGCCTTATCCGCTTAAACTCTTTACTCATCGATCACATATTTCATCTCGTTAAATTTTCTTAAATCTGAGAACCATCTCTTGGTCTGCCCTAAAGTTTGTGTCCCATAAAAGTCGCTTTTTAACATTAGCAAAGCTTCATTGCACTTAATGTTCGTTTTAAGACAAAGTTTTTAAAACAATTCTAATAAGTTTTAGAAAAAATCTTCCATAAATACAAAAGAAGACCTTGTTTATTCGTTTGTCAAACTAATCGTACCAATTGCATGTAGACTGTGACATATATTACTGACACTCATAGCACATTGGACTAGAGAGAAACAGCTTAAAAAGCCAAAGCAAAACCCCCTCTTCTACACTCAACATTAAAATCCTGATACTAACTCTGGATCTCCTTCAGCAAAATCAAATCGAGTTCGATTAGTTTCAGTCAATGAAATTCTAAATCATACTAAAGATACAGGAAACATAATGAAAAAAAATCTAATAAATAATTGATACTTATAAAATAATAATATATTATAACTTCCAATTAAAAAAATTAGTCTCAATAAAATTAAAGTTAATCTTACTTCATAGAAATATTTTGGGCAACTGCACGTAAACCTCCTAATAAAGCATAATGAGAATTAGACGATCCTGCTACTATAACTCTATATACCCCTAAACTTGTACAACACAAAAAAAATATTAAACCTAAATTAAAAGAAAATAATTTAACAAATGGAACACCAATTTTAAAACATTTTTCTTATGTCAACAATAATAAAATAAATTCATTGAGAGATTGCGTTTTGCAAGTGTAAAGCTTATCTCTCTGTTGTGGGCGAGCAGGTGAATAAATCACAGCCATAAAAAGAGCGAATCAAATTACCTTTTGCGGTAGAAACAGGTGTATGTCATCAGCAACTCGAAAACGAGAGCAAGTAAAAATCATGTACTTGTAAACAATTAGAAGTCGTTTCATATAAATAGAAATATCTCAACAATGCATGCAAACATTACATGTCTTATAACCATTTCTTTTGGAAGGCATCTTACCGTGATAAGTTTGCTTTTCATTTCAACACAAAGTTTTATTGCAATTGTTTTCGGATGTGGATAAAATTGAAACTAACTAATGATATAATACTAGAAATAACGTACGGTCATTTACATGGCATATCATTTGTAAAAGTATTGTTACTGCTACTCGCACATTCAATAATTGAGCGATGCACCAAACTAAAATGACATTTAACATTCGTTTGAGACATAAAGAGTATAGTTCACCACTTCCAATCCCAGATCTATCGCATACTGCGAAGCTGAGTTTTTTGATCAATTTGATTTTCACTAGGATATGAACATAAATATTGACCCATTAATAAAAAAGTGAGCTATAAAAAATAGTTCACTAAACACAAAAACTTCTTGTTGAAATTTAGAAATATTTTCGTTTATCCGATTTTTGCACTATCTCTCGAAGAAAATTCATAAATTTAATTTATTGGAGCACCATCTCGAATGCGACTAACTAATGGCATCTTCTTTATTTCGTAGAGTATAGAATAATGTGTTTCTTCCAAACAGGACATAATGTGAAGGCATATATAAATTATTATTAGTTTTTGTGGCGTATTAATTATTGTGCAAATTCATTATAAAAAAAATTAAGTTGAAAAACGTAAAAGAATATATGAGACTAATGCGCCATGGCAAAAATTAAATATATTAAATTATAAAATTCACTTACAAGTCAATAATAAAAATCTAAAAAGATCTTAATTTTATTTAGCAAAGTAGAAATTTTTAACACAACACGAAATCGAAAGTTCTAGAAACTTCTAGAATAGACACTTCTTTTGTAATACAATTTTTTTTTTTGTTTAAATATTTGGCAATTTTTTGTATAATTTTTCAATTGAAATCACTTCTTTAAAAACTAAACTACTTTCAACAATTTTTTCCCTATTTTTTACTAATGGTTTCTTATATATTTTCTTTTATTTAACAATTTAGCAACTTTATGTAGCAAAGCAGAAATTTTTAACACAACACGAAATCCACTATTTTTTGTATAATTTTTTGTAATTTTTAATGCAATATTCAATTTCATTCGGTAGTTCTCTTTTTTATTAATAATATGGTTCTATTTTTGTGGTAATTTTTCACTCTATTTCAATTTTTCATTAAGCACTTGTGAAATGGCAATTGTTCCACTTCCCACATAGCGCTTCATTTTGAAAAGTCGTTATATGGATGACTACATTAAACGAATGGATGCAGGGTATTTCGTATTTCGTCTCTCACTCTCAATACTGGTTAACAACAATTTTCCTGTAATAAGATTACTTTTACTTGTGAATAGATTAAAATGAAAATTTAGATAACTTCACTATTACCAAAGTACGGAAAATCGTTCTCTTTTTCGTCGATTAAAATTTTAAGACAGTCTTCAGAGCTCGCTGAACTTACTTGTTAAAATTTTCTCATCGAACACCTTACTCGAGGCAGCGGCCCAGGAGGTCAGTCAGTTAATAAAATTTCGAATTGTGTACTTTTACGTTATACCTACGAATTTAGTTGTGAATTAACGTACTCTCTCATAATATAATATCCCTGAAAAAAATCCTTAAAATATCATAAGATCATATTTGCATGAGTCTGATAAAAAAAAAGAATTTCTTGTTGTTGTTATATTAGCCATTGCAAAGAATTTTAAAAGTTGGAATCAGTTGTTTTTTATTTTTTATCAAACTACAATATAAATGAGAAATGAGTTCGACCACCTGTTGGAATGAATTTTGGGTTTTACGTCAAACTACCCATTTTTGGTTTTATATCAACAAAGCCCTAAACGTAAATTCGATTCTTTCCAAGCAATAATTAATAAAATCACATGCAGAAAAGAAAAAAAAAGAACTACTTTGCGCCATGTTGTGTTTTTTTGATCTTTTGCTAAGAACCGTTAGCTGGTTTTTTCTTATGTGGTTTATAAAAAAAGTATCATGTCTGGAGAATAGAAAGACAACAGAGTCGCTTTCAAGAAATAAGGAAAATGGTCGTTAAAAAATATTAATTTATCATCTGGTAAATAGGAAAAAGTGGCAAAGTAGTTGTACGGCTTCACGAATTCTGTTAAAGTGGTAAAGCTTCACGAATTCGTTTAAGTAGCAAACCTTCACGAATTCTGCTAAAGTGGCAGAGCAGCTTCACGAATTCTGCTAAAGTGGCAGAGCGAATTCTGGAATTCTGTTAAATGAGGGAAAGATGTGATGCCCTCCAATTCAACTAATCAACAATTTTTAGATGAAATTAATGATATTATGCAAAAGCCGAGCAGAGAAAGCTTGCACAAAGTACAAATGAAACATTGTATTAGTAAAACAGTCGATCAGGAAAACAACGGGTACAGTTTGGTAAAAAGCTAAACGAATGCATACAGGGAAAAATTGCACAAATGAATATGCTTCACTTTTTCCGAGTCAACGCATTTTCACTTAATCCCATCCAAAGTATATGTTCTAAGTCTAGCTAGCCATGTCCATTTCTAAGTCTGTGTGCTCTGCTGAAGGCGAGCAGTATTTTCGCCAAGAAAGAAACCGTAGCTATTTTCTTTTAAAAATTCATAGTCGCGATAAACTTTTTTTGTTATTCACTTCTCCGAATAATTATGAAATTGTACAAATAAATATGTAACCCAAAAAATAGTCATGTTAATTTTTTATAAAGAAAAGTATTACTGACAATTTCATTGCATTCTTTATAGACAATTAATTAATGAACGATTCTTGTTCGATTGTGCGGTCAATCTCTGATTATTAGCTGGTGGCCGTAAAGCGCCATTTCCGGTAACAACGCCTGTATTTCTATTATTAAAACTATTGCGAGTAATTCCGCGACCTCTTTGAATAGCACCCGTTGCACCACCCCTACTTTTACTCATTTCTGCTCGATTTCTTGATTTTGCTTTTGCATCTTCTTTTACCATGTTTATCACTTCATCGTGTATATGTAAATATTTAATAGTACTTCCACGAATATAACATTGGGGCAAGCGCCAAAAGCGAACGTCATCCTAAAATTAGACAACCAATTTAGTTCAGCGATTTAGCAGGCCTAGGGAAAAAATATAATTAATTACCAACCTTTGACGTACATGTAACATCGCGCAAATTAGTGTTCATCCATGAATCGCAACTAACTAGATGTCCATTGTAAGTTTCACCGTTCTTTAATTCAACCAGCTACAAGGAAAAAGTAATTAATGAAGATACGCTGCACAGGTGCTCTCACAAATGCTTATAAATATTTAAACACATATAAAGCCCTGCTCGTTACCTTTTCAAGAGGTTCAATGGCATTTAGTATATAACAAAATATGGATGCAGGAAGTCTAGATTATTATTTGGAAAGCTATATCCAAAATCTTCGGTTCGGAATCAGCGTAGTATGTTTGCGATGAATCCAAACATATTTTAGGAGGTTTCATGAAAGATACCGGATTAGAACATGTGATGAAAGACTAGGGACTCTTTCGAATTTTTACGGTGGCATTTGTTACTTACCGGAATTCAGTATGCTGCTTCTCACCTAAAAGAGTTGCAAAACGCTTTCAAACGTCCAACGTCTAGCTTGAGTTTTACTATAATACTATATGGCTTTAAAAAGAAGTCTTTCCTTGTACGTAATAATTGCTGTAAGCTTTTATAAGTTCTCCAATTTTTTGTCGTTAATATCGATTTCGTGAATTACACTTTTAGCGAGACTTTTGGCAGTGAGCTGACAGTTTAGGAAGTTAGTAACTAAATTGCGTGAAGGTACGTCGTATATTTCTCACTAGCTTCTCGTTTAAGGGGTTTTTTTTTTCAAAATATGTCTGCCAAATCTGAGAAGGTATATTTTTCGATATCAAATACGAGTAATATGTAGCGCCATAGCCTACTAAATGAGAGAAACGCAATTGCCAAGCCTGAAATATTTGTAAGGAAATAATAAAATGCGTCCATTCATGAGGAAATAAAAAATTAGTAAACTTACGGTTTCTTCTAGATACGGTAAACTGTGATGTTTTTGAAAAGTTGGTTTCCCTATTTTTGCAATATTTAATGTTGTTGTTACACCAGGACGGACTTTGCTTGCTTCGAGGACAAGGTTGGTTGATCGAAACGGATGCAGAAATAGCTGGGTTTAGTACATTATAGAACGATGGCAGTTAGGTCTCAATATTCTCAGCAGATAAATCGAGCGTAATGTGTGAAAGATGAGATTTAAGCAGTAAGATATTAGTTTTATTGAAATCATAATATTTATTTTACGAAGTCGGATTTGACATATTAGAATGGTTCAGCGGACGATAATGCCTGTAATGAAATAAAATGCAAATTGCTGGATTATACGGCTGCTCAGATAAACTAAAAGGTGAGCAGCGATTTACAGCTATCTCCGAGAAATTGGCAAAGCCAAGATCAAGCAGTCTGCCATTACAATTACGGTTAAATTACGATCAAATAATTCATTAAAGAACACAATAGCTCTAGATGTTAAAGGGGGGACCATACAGACAGAATTATCACCATAACACCAAGTGACTTATGGAAAATTGAAGTTTCCCAACGTTATAACTATACCAGTAAGTTTAGACTTTTCGGCCACATCACAAATGAGGGCGGTATGTTTCTTATAAATAGAAATATCTTCATGTAGGAGAGGAGCAAGTTACATATAATTGTTTGCTAGCAACTTTCGCCCGAATGGCAATAAATTCAACGTTGGGAAGAGTAATTCAATTGAATTGGATGGGACTGAAGCAGATATCGCAATGAAAACACCACCACCAGTGCGATCCAATCGATCCTTTCTGGAATTCTTTGGAGAAATGCGAAAAGTTCTGGCGAATGTAAATCCTGATTTACAACCTGCTTTAAAGCCTGCTTTCACCAGATTTCAATGAACGGCAAACAGGAAAACTCCGTGCTCGATGAATTTAGGAAAGCAGAGCGAATTTTTAAGTTTACTGCCGCATCTTTTGTAAACGAAAGTTACTGAGCCTGAAGAAACATTTAGTTTGTTGAGGGGGAACAACTAACGAATTAGTATTACGGAGACGATCCTGAGGAACGAATTTCTTTATTAATGATCCAACTAAACACAACGATTTATTTAACAAAATTCCCATGTTTTCAGTCGGAACTAACACCTCAAAAGACGAGATAGCTCTCTATTGAGATGGAGACAATTTGAGAATGCCAACACGCGTCAAATTGACGGACGGGACGTTTGCAGCAAGATAAATTTTTACGCTTTGCTCAAAGGTGTCAGACGCGAGTATTGGCACGAATATTGCCTTTCTAGCGCGTACTGTCGTCAAGCAGACGTCATCCCTACTAGAAACGATATTATTCACAGGTAGAGTGTTTTAAGTTTGTGGGAATATAGAGGAGGTGACCACGCTTGCACGTGCAGTTCTTGCAACGTGGGCACAATAGCGGAAACATTCAACATTCTTTGTAGGCAAGGACGGAGAACTCACATGAGTCAACGAATAAAATTTTGGCAAATGCGGAGGCGAAGTACCACGCGCTACACTCCAAGTCAGTCTTTTACAGGCTTGGGGAGAAGATGAGTGATCTAGAGCGACGCTCAACGGACTTTGTCGTGTTTTTTTTAACTTTCTACATAGAAAGAAAAAGGCTTATTGACGAGAGTAGCAAGCGCTGATCATAGAAACCAAAACGAATATCACAAAAAAAAGTTAATATATTTCAATTAATATAAACAGTTTCACACTTTTGTAATTAGTTAGGCTTTAAACGCCTAAAAAACTGTGAAGCAATAATATAAAAAACAAGAAATTGCCTAATTTCGTCACACAAAGTAAAACAGCACGACCGCGTACGCGCAGAGTTGTCAAACTGTTCGGAATGTTGGGGTGTGAAAGAGGACTGGCCTATATCTGCGTCGGGGTGGAGGGTTGTTGCTTTGGGTGGTGTTATAAGCTATTAGACATTTTTTGTGTATAAAGCTGTTTGAAACGACTTAGATTTTTTGTAAGTCGTTTGCTTGCCTAAGATATTTCTTTTAAGATATTTTTTATGTAATGAGTATGCAGCAAGGAGTAAGTGAACGGCACTTAATATTATTGGCATTAGTATTAAATATTGCAAATACTGTAATTGTGGAGTATGGTCAATTCTTGATTGTTTGCCTCTCGTGTTAAAAAAAATATTAGTTGTGGTACTTATACTGTACTTATATTGCATTACAAAAATAAAGGCTGTTTTTATACTATTTAGTGTGGGTTGTTTAAATTTAATTTTTCTGCTTTAAAAGTCTTCTGCATTTTTTTTTTGTGGTCATCGCTGGAGATGTTGGTCATCATGTAGATTATCGCAAATCTTTTTTAGGTACTGGATGCGTCGGTTGGTTTTGGGGAACTTGCGTCCTCCTTGAATATTCTTCACACGCAGGATTAACATTGATAAATTATAAGACGGATAAATTACAATTTGCGTCCTGTCAAATTGCGGGATAAGGTGACAGTCGTCATGTTGTATAAAAAACACAACGTATGTACAAATTTATTGCCTATCTTTAAGTATAGCCGTTGAGGTTGGCTATTATTATTGTACCGTATATATTGGGCGATACTTTGGTTGTTGTACCTTGAAGATCTATTGCATTCACCCGAGTCAATAGCCCCGCAGTTTCAGGATTCTTATGAATTCCGCCACCTTCTTTGGCTCGGAGGATCATACAATATCAGGAATAATAAAGTGAGTTGAATGGGCTGTTGCACTCATCCCTTGGCAGAATCGGCATAAACCGGCATCGAAGACAACCAGATACCTGCACGTGATTGTGCTTGCTTAGCATTCTCGCATTGTCTTCTTAAGCATTCAGAGGCACATGCACAGATGGCCGCTTGGAATACGGAGGGAGTATATCCCAGCGGTACGGCTTATAATAGCACCGCACAATTCACAATATCGATGATCTTACAACGAGACCTCGCTGGATACTGAGATAAAAGAACTTAGGTAGGAAAGCGTGTGGGTGAGAGTGGCTTCCTTACCTCGATTTAGAATAATAACATCGTTTTCTAAGAAACATTCAAGAAGGCACTCACCTTAGGAATTGCCGTTTGAGCTGTCCCCAACTGTATGGTGGGCGCTGGCAGCTGATTAGCCAGTCCAGTCTACAGGGCTGGAAATACTAGGCAAGGCACTGCAAGTCGGTTGCAGGTAATCCTGTTTCGCCCATCGGGTGCTATTACTACTCTAATTCTCATCGGGGAATGGCATCATAGACCGAACCGCTACCAGAGCCCCAGGAGCAATTGTAAATGCTTTAAACAATAACGTTTGTATGGCCAGATAATTAGAGAAATGACCAACTTTATTGAAAAATGTGTGACTTACATATTAATATTCTAACGTATTAAATTCTTATGCTTTTTCAGTGCGAATATGTACAGTACTTGACTTAATTGTAATTAAAAAGGTTAAATTGCATTTTTCAGAAATCAGAAATTACAGAAGAAAGAAATTTGAATTTGAAATGCAATTTAGTTCTTTTAGAGTACAGTTGTTCAAAAGATAAAAAGATATTAAATCATTATTCTAAAGTGGGTGTTAATGGGTTATTGATGAGCTACGTGTTAAGTATTAAGGCGATACTTTGTATCGTCCTCAGTTGGTCTTCCTTTCAAGATGTCTTGGCGTTAATTCTGCCACTTCCTTATAGGTGGAAGTGGCGCCAGGTACCTGCGCTGTAGTACTTCTGGTGGTTCCACCAGGAGCGCGGCAGTTTCAGACGCTGGCCGTTTTGGCGGATGTAAGTTGCCGAAGTCCAATCTACCAATCACCGCTTCAAAGAGTGCACAAATCACTTGTAAGCGCGTGGGTGCGTCCTCAAAATCCATCCCTTCTTTGGTCAGCATTTGGAGGCGATGGCAGGCGGCTCCATTTTCTGCTTTTTTCTGTCATGATCTTCCTTAATCTTCCAGGAGTCGATTAAGCTTCCCCCTTCAGTGTTTTAGTGATTCAGGCTGAGAGCCGAGTACAACGTCTTCCTCTTCTGTGGGTATGTTGTCAGTAGCGGAGTTGTACCAAGGAGAGAAGATTTGGTTTTTTTAATTTTTTTATTATTTCTTCCTAACTAAATAAGTCTGAAAGTTTAGGAAAAGCAATCAATCGAGACAAAGCGCTTGTATCTCGAAGGGGCGATTTTGCAGTCTTATAGGTACATTCCGTCTGTCGTTCCGTAGTCTTGTCTACGCTTGAAGAGTGGACGAAAGTTCCCTAGACCTCGCTACCTCCTTATCTTCGTTATTTATTTTAAAGATTAGTTGCATACATTATAATCAACTTCTGTTGGTATTTTCTAATCACTGTTTGCATTCTTTGCAGGGAGGAAACGAGCTTTTTGTTCTGGAGCGGAATACGTTTTTTCTCCTTTAATTGGTAGAAATTTTATCTAGTGGTTAGTTAGTAGTTGTTTACATTAAGTCGTATTATTAATTTAATTTTGCTACTGACTTATATGTATTTATATATATAGCTACTTTTATTTTTAAGCTTCTAAAGCGAAGGATTTTCTGTTTTATAATTCCTTTATGGTTTCTCGGTAGTCGACTTTGGACATGTCGTCGCCATAAGTTTGCGGATGGTCTGCCTCGGAAGACTTTGGGGTGCAAGTTGCTTTCGGTAGAGTTTGTTCAGTCGCATTATGTTGTATGTCAAGAGGGGCCATCACAAAATTGAAATCTCTTTTGGATTTTTTTACATATCCTTTTGTTTCTTAATTTATCAAGGTTGTAATGAAATCTTCCAATATAGAGAAGGAAGTTTTTCGTTTTTCTATATGTGCGTTAGTTCCTGTGGATGTGTACTCGTTCGGATTATGTTACTATGATTAAACCATTACTTTCTTCTTATTTTCATTAATAGCACTTCGTAGTGTTTTTATGTTAAATTGTACTTTTACACCAAAAAAGTAGGAAGATAAAAAAAAATTAGGTTGCTGATGACACACGCTGGCTAAATACAGTGTTATTGGCTTTCGCATACACACGTTCATGCATTCCCTTAACGGCGTCTCTTTATTTTTTGTTGTTTTTTCCTTGTGTCTTCTTATATACTTTATATTAATTTTTTAATGTTAATTAGAATAAGATTTACTTCTAAGAGTCAACTGAATTCGACTGTTAATTTGTTTTAGTGCGGTTCCATGTGTAAGTAAGCAAAATAAAATAAATGAATAAATAAAGTGCGTGAAAGACAAAAGAAATAAACTAGCAGATGACCCAGATTTGCAAGCCACCAATAATGTCGTCTTACGATTCGTCAAAGTAAACAAAGAATAAGGAGTCATATACTGTTTTTGGGTCATTTTTACACATCCTTCTCCTCTCATATTATTTGTCGAAACAAGGGATCCATTGTGTCGGAACTATTCAACAGAATAATTGTCTAATTTTAGACTCGCGGACGGAAAGGACCTAATAAAGACGACGATTCCTAGGAAAAGTTATGAGTAAAGAATTTCCCATAATGATGGTGTTGGCTTTTCAGCGACTGTATCGAAAAACAACAAGGTTGTTACTTTGTTGTCCACTTATATTGATTCGCAGCCCACAGGCAATATCTATCGACATAATAAGCGACCAAAGCCAAAACAGTGCAATAGCCTAATATGCACATGAGAGGAGTGGACTTGATGAATAGCTACTTAGGTCGCTAACGTACAGGATTGAAAGGCCGTGAATAATACCTCCTGCTGTTCTACTGTCTATTGGACATTGCTGGAATAAACCTGCGGATACTTATGAAAAAAAACTCTATTGCAAAGGGCATTCGAGACAGACTACTACCAGATCTTAGTCAGTTCCGCAATAATTTGGCTGATGCTCTTTGTAATGTGCGGGCTCATATAAACGGCAATAATGACTCATTACAGCAAAATCTACAGTCGAAAGAACCTTGAAGGCCATCTCATCCCTGCCGTCTATAGATGAACAGTCAGTGGTCCACATTTTCAAATAGATTAAGATGTAAAATTGCAGTATGTAAGAGTGTCACGCAAAGGTCATGCAGTGAACGCAAAGGTCCTTTATGTTTAACCGTTAAAAATAGTTGTTTCATGGATTTCCATGTTTTGTAATGTAATGAGAAGTATGTTTGAAGTATTATATTATTCTACGTAGTAAATTTGAAGAATTCAAGGACTAATTTTGCTTGATGACATCCGTATGTTTTTTTGAAAATTAAAGAAAAATTTTATGCCGTTTTTTTCCGTTCCTGTTAACTACACCCATTTTCCAGTTGATTTCAAATATTTTTTTTTTGAATAAAAGTTTACGCAAAAGTTAATTTTTAAGTTACTACCCACGTTCCTTATTAAAATGTTTAATATTATGTATGCTTCAGCCAATTTTTTTCTACGTGTCAAATGAAAATTTGCAAATATAAGAATGTGTAATTGAATTTTGGTCTATCTTTCTGTTATAAGTTTGTTTTGCACTATTGCGGGAAAAGGGTGTTGAGATTTTTGCAATTATGATTTGAAACTGTTTACCTTTCAAGAATTGTACTAAACTTTTGTAGTTATTGATTTTTCTTTAATGTGATCGCACGATAGCAAAGGTAAATGTTAGATGCGTTAAATACGGAAAATTTGGTATAGTGTGGCGTAAGCGTTATGTTCGTATAATCGCGAAAGATTACAAAAATAAATAGAATAAAGAAGAGTTGTTCTTGGACTTCAATTATATGAGTCGATTACCTTGTAATTTTTTTCGAGATGTGTGATAAGAAATAAGAAGATATTACAAGTAAAGCTATGATCGTAAATTTGGCTGCGCAGGTAAAATAAAACGACTAGTCATTATTTCGTACTTGTATTATATGGCCTTAAATGGAGCACACAACTACCAGTAATAAGGATTATTGATGAATGTTACTATGTGATAGCAGAATCCTGGAAATTTGCGATTATGCTTTGGTATTATGCGTTCGGTTACAATAGCTTTGGGTTTCGCGTTTATTGGCAGACAATAAAGTGTATATAAGTTATGGTTTTCATATTATATCAAGTTTGGCAACTGATCGCGCCGTTACACGTTTAAAGCGTAATTGTTTGTAAAGGTATAAAGATGTGAGGAGTCTAAGAGCGACAGAATTATATTAATTATAGTGAAATTTTGTCGTGATTTTCATTTTGGTTCTTGCGTTCAGCACTTGTGCGCTTGATAATAAGTCCCTTTCGGGTTTTTTTTTTCTTTTGGTATTTACAACTTTTCTCTTGCTCTTTGTTTACCGTTGCTTCAGTAATGTGAAATTTTCTTCTAATTTGAGAGATAATTGTTGTGACTTTGTTTTCTCGCTTTTGATATGTGTTTGCAGGTTGGTTTTGTTTTCTCTTGTTCTTTTGCTCTCTTGTTACAGTCTCAACGTAACGGAGAAGTTTTCTTAAATTTGTAGATAAATTTAGTGTTGTGGATCCTCTTGAATTTGATTTTTTTTTCTCCTCATAATCCACTTCTAGCTTTTTGACTTGGCATGGAGTGTCTATATACATCATGTCGTGCAAAAACTGGCCCGAAATCTGAAAGATTCGTTTCGTATTGGTTTTGCGATCGCTTTGGCCATGCAAAGTGTGCCGGTATTATCGGCCGTGCTGCTGACGCAGTCGTTGGCTTACCATGGTCATGTCCTGACTGTAGGAAGCGGGACATTGACTTGTACAAATTGTTCACGGGGACGAGAAATGCTTTCTCTGAATTGAGTAAAAATCTCCGCTCCTTGTGGGAAAAGTGTGGTACGTCACCTCTGATTCCTTCTAAACTTGATTCGCTGGTACAAGTTAGCGCCCCCTCTAACTCTACAACGAAAGTCAGCGTTTCCGATACCGGTGAGTCGGTCGGTAACAAAATAGTTACAAAAAACCCAGCAAGTCCTTCTGCTTTAAGTTATGCTGAAGTGGCAAGGGTATCTCCTCCCAGTGCCGTCACTCACTCTAATCAGGCGTCATCGCCTAAAAATAATAAAGAGGAAAATAAATCATCTCCTCCCCCTTGCTGTTCGACTCTGAACGCTAGTTACCAAACTGGGCATGTCGCTCAAACTTCTCGTACAAGTGTGGTAACCCCCTCAATATTCTCCCCATCTCATAACGCCACAGCCGTGAACCCTAGTAGTAATGACATTTGCTTGACGGCAGTTCCTCGAAGGAAAGCAATATTTGTGCCAAGACTGGCACCTGAAACATCGGTGGATAACATAAAAAGCTATCTGGCGGCGAAAGTCCCATCAGTCAACTTAAAGTGCGTTAGCATTTTCAAATTGGCTCCTTGTCAATCTAGAGCAAAATGTTCTTTTAAATTATTAGTTCCGACTGAAAGCAGTGATATGTAGTTAAATAAACCACTGTGGGCAGTAGGATCCTTAATTAAGGAATTTATTCCTCGAGATCATCCCCGTAATACCAAAGCAGTAGTTCTGTCGCCTTCACAAACTAAATGTTTCTTCAGGTCCATTATGTCTCATTTATCAAAATGTTAGGGGCCTAAATTCAAAAATTCGTTCTACTTTCCTAAATTCAATAACCACTGAGTTTATCTGTTTGGCCTTCACTGGTTAAAACCTGATCTACATTCGTCGGAATTTTTCCATAATTCTATCCAGGTTTTAAGAAATGATCGATTGAATCGCATTGGTGGCGGTGTATTAATTGCCATATCTGCGCCAATCCCGTCCAGTTCAATACAATTTCCCACTTATCCTGACGTTGAATTTATCGCCATTCAAGCGAAAATGCCTAATAAACAGCTATTTATAACCTGCTCCTACATTCCTCCAAATTCTGATATCTCCATATATAAGAAACAGGCTGCCCTCATTTGCGAAGTGGCCAAGCAGTCTAGACCCACCGATGTGGTAATTGCGTTGGGAGAATTCAACTTGCCTCCAGTCACTTGGTGTAACAGTGATAATTCTAGCTGTTTGATTCCTGCTTCAACATCTGATAGAGCTGTTGCGTTCTTTAACGAATTATTTAATCATAATTTAGTTCAATACAACCGTACCTCTAACTGCAATGGTAGACTGCTTGATCTCTGCTTTACCAATTTTTCTGAGATCAGTGTAAATCGTTGTCCACCTTTTAGTTTACCTGAGGATCCTTATCATCCAGCAACGTGCATTTCCTTTCATCACAAGTATGATGGTTCGTTGAACTGCCTTAATATTCCAAATCCAACCTTTTCCACCAAATATTATGATTTTCATAAAATCAATATTGTATTGCTAAAATATCATCGGACGCATAGAAAGCTTATTGTCATCGTTCTAGAATACATTAAATCTAGCTATTGCTGCATCTGTTCCGATTAAGCAGTGCCGAGCTCGAAGCAGGTGTTCCCCGTGGTTTAAAAAGACAATGAAATATTATAAGAATAGGAAAAATAAGCTTTTCAAGAAATTTTCGAAAAGTGGCTGTTCTTTGGACTATTTCGCATACTCAGCCGCAACACATAGATTTAACTCCCCCAACCACCAATATTATTGCAGATAACTTCAGTTCATTAAATCCTCTCTGTTTGCTAATCCTAAATACTTTTTTAAATTTGTTAATTCAAAAAGAAAAATTTTCACACATCCCACGCATGCTTCTTTTAATGGCTCTGATTCCTCGGATGATTTTGAAATCTCAAACCTGTTTGCTGAGTACTTCCGACGAAACTTTTCCACTGCTAGTTTCGATTTATCTAAAATACAGTTATGCGCCTGGACCTGAGGGAATTCCATCATGTGTACTTAAACCTTGCGCTGGAAGTAGACAACTTGTTGAAAGCTATAGAGGTATCGATAAGTTGAGTGTCCTGCCTAAACTATTCGAAAGAATTGTGACTTAGCATTTGGCCTTTGCCATCAAATCCTCTATTTCTCCACTCCAACATGGCTTTCAAAAAAGAAGATTTACGGTCGCCAATCTGTTAAAGTTTACTTGTCATGTTTTCAAGCCTCAAGTGGCCATCGCACTGATGTCATAGACACTGATTTTAGCAAAGCGTTTGATTTGGTTAAACATAAATTACTTATCTTTAGACTTCAAGCCTCTGGCTTCTCTTCCCATTTAGTGAAATGGAAGCTCTTATCTGCATAATAGGTCATTTAGGGTTTTGTTTAACTTCACCACCTCATATGAATTCCCCGTTACGTCACGCGTTCCTCAAGGTAGCCACTTAGGACCCATTTTATTTAATCTATACATTAATGATTTGCCTTCGGTGATTAAATCCAGCCAGATGTTAATGTATGCTGATGATGTGAAACTGTTTTTTTCCTTTTCCATAGAATCGCAATCACATCAGCTTTAAATTCACCTGAATAACTTGGTTGCATCGTGCTCGTTGAATCATATGTAGTGTCATACCTAAACCTAAATAAATGTAAGAAGCTTTCTTTCTCAAGAAGGAAGTCATTCATTACCCAGTATTTCATAGATTCGCACAAGTTGGAGGACGTCGAATCGTGCATAGACTTAGGTGTTCTCTTTGACCGTAGGTTGCGTTTTAACTTGCACATTGAGCTCTCGTTAAGCAAAGCTAGGTCCGCGCTTGGTGGTGGTCCAAAGAGCTTGATGATCCTTACATTTCGAAAAGGCTGTACATGTGTTTGGTTAGACCTATACTCGACTATGCCTCTGTTTTGTGGAGTCCTTTATATAGGTGTTATGTAGATTCAATTGAATGTGTTCAAAAGCAATTCTTGCTGTTAAACTAGTTCTTAACCCTAAAAAGTCATTACGATTCGAAATTTAATTGTTGTTAACTATTATCGGGTCCCAAGCTGATGCATGTTTGTGATGGCTTAGGGGTTCAGTTGCAATTTGGTCGTGTACCCGTTGTGGGCGTGGCTCTATGTTAGTTGTGTAAATGCTTCTTTTCTTTTTTCCTTCTTATTTTTTTATTGTACTTATACTAAGTTTTAATATTAATTAATTTAAGATTTACTTTGTAAGGAAGCGTTTTGCTCCCTTACTAAAACAAAGAAATAAAACGAGGTTTTACCACAATCATCTTTTTCTCGCACAAGTGATAAGATTACTTTGTTTTCATACATACATACAAACATACATACGCACACACATACATCCATACACACACATATATGCAACCAACATTTAAGAGGATACTATTGAACTGTATAACTGTGAAGCATTAGGCGCATTAGATTCTATAAAACAAAAAAAAGAAATAAAATAATAATAATTAAACAAAAAGAACCCAAAATACGTCTGCTACCTAACTGTTCCCCGAGGGACACTATATTATTGTAATCATCTAAGCATACGCTGTTATAAACACACCATATACATCCCATAACTTTAAATATGTACCTTTATAAGCTAGTTAAGTATACACCAAAATTCATGAAACATACCTAATGGTTAACCCTGTACAAAAGGCATAGAGTAGGTAGAAACATAGGAATGTAAACACGCATAGCAATAAGAGAAGCAAGCAGGTAGATAAACATCATGCCTAAGCACAAAATGTATTCGTAAAGGCAAACAAACATGTTCGACCAGACAAGTGTGATCGAACCCAAACTAACACTTGTAAGAATAGATATATATAAGAATAACATCGTAATAACAGGATAGTTTCATGGCCACCACTATTAAAGAGCGCGTCGTACCACGCTCAGTCCTTTATTGTGTCATAGCCGCCGTCGAGGTGACTAAAGCACCGACTATACTACAAGCTGACTTTGACTGGTGAACATCTTGTTTTTGTGACGAGGACCAGTTAGGAAGGGACCCACGGCTGCTATGACGCACGTGAAGTATTCGTCTCTCTTTATAGGAACCCGCGAATTCGGAATTAAAAAAACAGAACAAGCGCATGCAAAAAAAAAGCTAACGTAAGCAACAAGAAAAGTCGAGCCATCAGGCTGGTTTTTTTTTTCCTCCTACCGCTCTTGTAACCTCCACCAAAATAAAGAAAATAAATAATAAACATAAAACGAAGTAAGAACAACCCAAAGGTCCAATCAATAAGAAATTGGCGGAGCGCTACCCTGCCCCAGAAAACACCGTTACAACTTTAAGAGTTAATTGAATTCAACTGCCATCTGTTTTAGTCGAGTTTCATATAAGTGGAATAAACATTTAAATAAATAAATAAATTAAATAAATAAATAAATACATAAAAAACATAAAAATTTACAAGTCACTTGCAACTATCTACATTTTCTTAAAAAATGCCCTGAAGAAACGAAATTTAAGAAAATCGGATTTTAAAACCAAAAATTAAAGTGGGGAAGATAAATCAATCACATTGGAAGATAAATCAATATGGGAAGATGGTGAAGAATTGGGCGAAGAAGTTTTAAGTTTGTCTACTGATGAAATAGTAACCAGGATCCGTTTAATGGATAATGAAATCAAAATAATGAAGAGTGAGTGAGGTTATGCGAATACCTGATGAAATGAAATCCAAGCTCGAAATGAGAAAATTGAGGATAACACCGAAAAATTAAGGGAAAGTGTGAAACGACATTCATACTTATATATAATCGATAGTAAAAATATTTATTATTCAGATCAATGAAACCCCGCCGTATTTGGTGTCAAATGTCATTGAACTTTTAGATATGGAGGCTCCAGAAGAAAAGAAAGACAATTGTGCCGTTATTAAGACGCCAACACGTCAAGCATATTTTCTGCCTGTAATTGTTTTAGTTGATGCCGCGAATTTAAAACAGGCGACTTAGTAGGTGTTAATAAGGATTCATATTTGATATTGGAAACTTTACCTGCTGAATACGATGCCTCCGTAAAGTCTATGGAGGTAGATAAACGACCTACTCTAACGTATTTGATAATAATACTTCATTCAATGAAACGAGAACAAGAGAGAGGCATGGCAGCTCCGAAGCTCATGATGGTAGTTTAAAATCTCAGCAACGCAGCTACCTACACATTTTTACCTACACATCCTGAACAGAGTTATGTAATTGTTTAAGTTTTTTTATTAAAAAAATAATTATAATATTTTTTTGTTTTTAACCACGAATGTACATTCGGCGAGGTTTTGGTAATTGGTGAGTTAATTTTATTGTTAATTAAGTTAGCTATTTAGTTTTCATTTTTAATACGTTTTTTCTTACAAACATTAATTATAGATTATATCATTGACATTAATTTAACATACCTATTGTTTAGTTAATTATTAAAAATGTTATCTAACTAACTTGCTATGTTGTTACTGACTGGCGAAGTAAGTTTGCACATTACACTACACTTCTACTACACACGTACAAATTATAAAAACTCTGTAGAGCAAATTTCTTTTATGGGCCTCCCAATTTCGGCGAGCTAGTCACTTTTCGTTTAGAGCCCTTTAAGTATGTTACCTACTCTACAAAGATGTAAATTTATTATTATATATAAATTATGATTCTATCGCATGTTTTCCGGCCTGGCTCGTCGGATGGGATGGGTAAAAAAAATATAAATAGTTTCATGATAGTTTATTTTCGCGCTACAAAAGATCCATTATCTTAAATAAATAATGCTTACTTTTAATTTTAAAATTTTTCCGAAAAATTCCTCAATATGTCCTATCAATATTGTTTATCCCTCACCCCTCAATGACTTCTAGGAAGTCTCACTAGCTATTTAATATTTTAACAATTATAAACTTTTTTTTTTATATTCTTCCAATACTGAAAGAAAAAAATAACAAAATGAATCATTTAAGTAAGAAAATAATTAATTTAAATTAAAAAAAAATTAACACGATTCGAGGACATTTGTATTCTTTTTATTTTTTTCCTTTTTAGAAGAAATAATATCAGTTACTATCTATGGAATTTGAATTTAATTAATACTTAACTAAGGATACTCGGATTTTAAAATAAAAAAAAGGTTATTAACAAAACAAAGGAAAATTTAGATTAATTTAATTTTAGCAAAGCAAAAGAAAAACTTACCAAATCAAACATCCACGTTAATGCGCATCACCGCAGCAAAATCATTTTTTACAGATCATAATTTTTTTTTAAATATTTTGAATAATAATAAAAAATAATACACAAAAACAAAAATGGCCGTTTATTGATATGATGAGACTCTTAACCGCTTCGATGATGGATATTTTCAACGCCTTAAAGATGATTGGAAAAATTGGTTCCTAGAGCCACGTAATTATTTTAGTTGCTAAAGTATGAGTGGACCACTGGACAGAATTGATATTTTTTCGTATTTTATGTTTTTGAATTATAACTTGCGTATTGTTGGGGTCGAAGTTCTACATTTTTCACTTTTAGTAGTTTTTTTTTTTGCAATAAGTTTCTGTTATTTTTCCTTTTTTCTTGAAAAAACATAAATGAAATGATAGTTCTCTTTAGGAGAAAACCAAATTTACAAAATCTCCAAAACTGTCGAATCAAAACTGATTTTTTCATAACTTCAAGCGTGCAATTGGCTGTTCGTTTCGAAACTTAGTCCCTTCAACTGCCCAAATTTTTCTTTTTATTTTTTCTCTGACAAAAACCTACCCTTTTTTTCCTTTTTTTTTTACTACAGTGCCTACACTACATACTACTATTACACTACTGCTACATAGGCACACTTATCCCTGCATTTGTGCAATTGATAGTAGGTTTCTTTATACTCCTCGAAAGATTTCTAACCAAAAAGGATATGCATGCAAACCATTTAAGGTTAAGAATATTAAGATTTTTTAAGCTCACCCAACTTATAAAAAGGAAAAAGTAGATCAACTTGTTTATTTTCGGGCCCGTAAAACAACTTGATATGTCATTAAGTACTCTACATCAGAAAAAAAATAAAAAAAAAAAATATATACATATATATATAATAATATACACATATATATGTATAATACAGTTTTCCATTATTACCTTACGTTCTAACACAGATGAACAAATTGATTTGACATCATTTCGAGTATTGATTTTCAGTACTTCCATCCATCTGTAGACATGTCAATGTTCAATCTCTTAATTATCGAGATATTTTGATGAAATTTGACGAAATGAAACGATAAACGTATTATTAAACATATATTGGACTGAAGCATTTTTACGACAATTCCCGTTTATTTAAAAAGAAATCATCATCAAAAAGCTTGAGTCATCGGACCATTTGAAGTTCTTACAACAATAAACCTTCGGTACTTTTTATTCAAAATCGGTTCGGGTGTAGCGATTTGATATAAATATTTATTGTGTTGAGTATGAATCATATTAACCACTTCACGTATCCGTTTACATATAGAAACAATGTATAATGTTTGACATCTTATGATGAAGATGTTAAGCGAAGTTGTGTAGGGCAATTAAAAAACTGGCCTTACACGAGTGTAATGTTTTAGTTTGCCATTTATACATTATCGGAGATTATAACACTAAGAAGTACGCATTAGTAATTCAATAAAGTATGTACCTGTTCACTAATTTCGTTTATCTGAAAGTTCGGGAAAATTTAGCCAATAAATTTTTGACACTGAATGTTATGTACGCGCTGGGTGGATGCACCTAAAGGATTCTTCCATGATGCTGAAAAATGCAAGTAGCTCCAAGAAAAAAGAAAATTTTCAAGATATTTCTAACCTTTTACATAAATTAACAGGGCCCTGAAACCTGAAAGGCACTTATCGTCTATTTTTAATAAAAGTTTATCCTTATTTACAAGTTATGTACAGGACTTTTCACTGTAAGATAAATATAACTTTAATGTCAATTTAGGGCTCAGTTTGATTTGTCCACTTGGATTCAGTTAACTTCAAAGAACTTTGAAAAAAAATGTTAATATTCACTTATTTTGGAAGATCTATTCAACCACCTCATAAGCTACATCGAGAAGCGTTCCATTTTATCCTTTATAAATTTCGCGGGTTTTTGGGAGTGCTCTCTTATTTTGGCGTCTAGTACCAACTAAAGAAGTTTTTTCTGTAAAAGTTTAGTTACCAGGGAAGAACTAGTAAAAAGATTATCTGTAGTAACACTTTCGCCTTTCCAGTAAATGATTCAATTTTTTTTCTAAACTGTATCATCTATAGCAATTTCAATACTCTCTTGTTCATTATTTTCTTCAGTTGCAGTTCGTTTAAAAATGGAGCGGTCACAAATTAAAGTTCAAAGTAGATCAAAGATCTTCATCAAGTTCGTCTTCAAGTAATTCTTCCTCTGAAGAAGACCAGTTTTCAAAATCCAAAAAAAACCTCCATAATCCATAGTAAAGAGCGAAGGTTTTAAAGGAAAAAATAAATCCAATGATCTCAAGTTGTGTAACAAAGTACCTTTATCGTCAAGCTCGAACGAAAAACTACATTGTCATTAAAGAAATCGCGAATTCTTAAAAAACAAGAAATTTCGGAACCAGAACTGAAATCGAAGTTGTTATTTCCTAGAGGCCAAAGTGACGATGATAAAGTGTGCATGGGACATTTAAACAACCAAATTGATTTAGACGACGAAGAAGAGTGTAATAGTGAAAGGAAAGGGCCATCTAAGAAGTGCAAGAAATCCAAAAAAGATTCACCATGTTCGCAGCTATGTAAGCTTTGTGATAAGGAAGTAAAAATGTTACAAATTAAAAAAGGACAAATTACTAAGTTACTCTCTTATAGGGTCATACTTTATTCTAAGCCGTAATGATATGTAAAAATTGTTCAACACAATATCATGGTGCCCGCACGTGTCCACAGCCACCTCATTTAAACTATGTGGCATCTATTTAATACGCATCACGCAAGAAATCGGAAGGTGATGGATTTGACGTAAACCTTAATATTATTGTGTTGATGTAATTTATATATTAATAGTTATTTACGGAAGCCATTTTCAAAGCATACAAAGTGAGTGGAAGATAAATGAGAAGTACGTTAATATTTTTGCATAACATTTCAGAAAAATGTCCTTGAATAATTGGCCATTCTGAGATAGTGCGGAAGAAATTGGAGAGTAAATTACTGAATTTGAATGTAACCATTGAATGTTTACGCGAAAGAAACGACAAACAAAACCCAAGATGAATTTGAACGCTCTTTGAAAAAAGTCCATTAGTCTTTAACTTTAAAAATATGTTCTAAAATCTTATTTGAGACCTCAAGTGGCATTTTTATTCGTTCAATTATTCTGCGAACTGGCCTTTCATTTTTCCTATTAATTTTTCAGCAAAAGTAGACAAATTAATGCATCTCGCATTAAATTAGTTGAAGTGTATGTTGTTATATTGGAATATAAAAATTCCTGATCCAGTAAAATATCTGTATGTGGATATATATGAAATATCTACGTAGGATATTTTATAAATATGTTTAAACCTATAAGCAAAACATGTTTATTGATGGTTCCTATTTAAACTTAATATAATTATTATGTTTAGCAATACATATTTGCAACAATATTTTTAGTATTTTAGTTGCTTTCGGTTTCAATCTATAACTTTGGATTTCTATTCTTTCAGCCTCTACCTCAGGGGTCATCTTAACAAGGAGAATATTTGTCTTGATGTCTCCCTTGATCAAACAAAAGCGTTTGACAAAGTCCCACATATTAAATTCATAAAAAAGTTGTATTAGGAAGTTGCAAAACGTTGGACAGCGACTACTACAGGTGAAAATGATAAACATATATAACCAGATATATAAACCCCAAAATTGCAATTTCCGCATTCATTTTTGTTGTTGTTTAATTCGAAAAACTCTGCTGCCGGAGTTCACCAAACACGATTAGAAGCTCATAGTGACGCTCTTCCATCCGCTCTTCCCAATTGTCAATACGACTAAAAAATAATGAAAGTGATCGTAATAATATTAAAAATATGTCTGTTACAAAAATAAAAAAGAGCAAAGCGGTGTAGGTAGGAAGAGTGTAGTAAATTACTCTTATATTCTGAAAGGTAATTTCTTTTACATAACCTAGCGCTAGTGGAACCGATAATAGAAGAAATTGTGAGCTAAGCCAATGTGAGAGGTTTTAAGAACTTCAAAAAATATGTATATGTTGTGACAAAATTACTGAGTTAAAAAAAATGTTTAAGAATACCACACTCTAAGTTTTTTATTTTTTCTATAACACCACTCTACATTTTTTATATGTTCTAAAGAACGGTGAAAAGTATCAGAAGAGGAAGAAGAAATGAGAATCAAGAGAAACTAGTGTGGTGTCGAGAATAACCATGCAACGCGCACTCACGAATGAAATATTCCGTAATATCGAGGAACAAGATTTACTTCCGTGTTGACTTACTTTGCAAGCTTGTATATTCTGGCAAAGTGTTTCTACCCAGTTGTTAATTGCTGAGTAAGACTTTCAGTAACGAATTGAGCAGGGAAATAAACTGCGATTTCCAAGTAGTACTAGTCGCGAAGCATCTGTCCATTTTGAATTTTGAGGGTGATATGATGTTATCCCGACGACTTTGGAACCAAGAACTTTGGTGAATATTTAGAATAAGGGGGATGCAAACTATTTGTCTTGATTGGCTGTAATTTAGTTGGTTTTTGAAATAGGATGTGACAAGTTATGCATAACATCAAATATTTGTTTGCGAAATGTTTGCGTCACGAATGGACGTATATCAGATGTAGAGAGACTGAAGCAAATTTTCTAATTCTTCATCAGATCCTTGATCTTTTGCCAATGACTCGTAATTAATACTACATGGCATAGAAATAGCTTCAATTCGTCACAGTACATCAGCTCCTAAGTTATTTTTTCCCTTGATGTGTCTAATGCTGGTACTTTGTTGTCTAATATTGTCCAATTGACGTAGTTGCGAAGCTTTCTCCAATTTTTGACAGAAAGCTAGCATAAAAGGTTTGTGTTCTGCATAGATGATAAATGTTGTTACTTCCAAAAAGTATCGGAAATGCTTAAGATCAGAATATATTGTCTGTAGTTCCCAGCTGTAAGTGCTATAAATGAGTTGTATGTATGTACATTTTTTTGAGAAACATCCAGACGGTACCCAACAATCATAAACATATTGCTATAAAACTGCTTCCATGCCAAAATCTGAAACGTCAATTCAAAGTGATAGAGGTGATGCTTCCATCGGGTAGGCTAGAAGTGAACAGTCACTAAGTTGTTTTTTGCAACAATCGTTTCTTAGTTTCTCTATCCAAGCAATTTTTCATTTATCGTTTTTCTTATGACCTTTTTTTATATCATGGAGAACGGCTAGTGTCTTGGCAGCCTTGGGCACAATTTGTCGATAAAAATTAACAAACTCGAGAAATTGGCCAAGACCATGTACGTTTTCCGGTAGTTTGTATTTTTCTATTGCTTTTACACATTGTGGATTTGACAATAATTTATATTTTGTCGAATTCAATGTACTTACACAACAGGCCCTGCCTAAACCAGTGCAATCTTTGCCGGTTGTGGTTAGGAGGAATAATAGCACCGAAACCCCAAGATAAGTGGTAAAGAAGGTTTTGGGCCAGGTGGGTCTGACGTTGGGTGTGCGGGTCCGCGCCATTAAACCGACCATATCGAGTGGCGCTGTTGTACGTACGCCGTCCGCGGGTGAAAGGGAAAAAATCGTGCTCAACACAAAGTTGGTGGAAGTCGGGCTCAAAGTGTCTGCTCAAGTCAATCTGGGCCCGAGGGTAATGTCCTGTAGATTCATCCGAAAATGATTTCGTTTGTTTTCATGATGTACCGATACGAGATGAATCTCAAGACTCTTTTCTTCTCTCATGAGGAGCTTGATGTAAAAGCCCACTTGGTGTCTAAATCTTGGACAGAAGCCGTTTAGGACGTTCACGTAGTTTTTGAGGTAACCAAGGAGGTTTTTTTGACCTCTGGCGATATCTATGCTGACTGGATGTCATTCAGAATACATCCCTTCGGTGAGGTTGTTTCCGCTGTTTAAGTTTCGACCACAGAATTAAGTAATGTAGGGTCAAGAATATAGTTTGTAGACACTGTGGCAAATAGGCTACAGTGTAGGAATTGGGATTTTGGTGATCCCCCTGCTGGACATTTAATGATTTCTACAGCGTGTTCTGAGTATAGCAGGATGGTTACGCGAGTGGCTGCTCGACACTAATGTGGCTCTACTCATACTACAATATAACTGCAACAGCAGTTATCATGCAATGTGTGAGTTTGGCCATAGTATGCCTGAGATGGGCAGTGATTTTGTACTGTTCCAGGAACCCTGTGCGTTCATAGGTATGCTTAGAGATTTATCAATGCACCTGAGAGTATTTCTTGAGATTAGTAGCCATGCTTCTTATGTGCATTGCACGCTGCATTGTGAATGATGTGAATGTGGAAGCCACACTAATAACCATGGTGTCTGTGTATCCGTTGAAGGCCCTTATGGGAGATTGTTTCTTGCAAGCCTATACCGTAAGTTTAATCAGGAACTAGATAGTTACCTTAGGTATATGGATTCGGTGTTACTGCTTGCTAGTCGCACCCAATTGATCCTGGAACTGGATGTTAATGCTCGCTAAGCCTAATAAGTTATCAAGTTGCCAGAAGGGAATTCTGGGTTACGCAACCCAAGAAGAGCGTCCGAATGATGCATAACCATCAGTGTCCAGATGTTAAATGAACCGAGTGAATGGTTTACTTTTCATGGTCCAGTAGGAGCTAGTGAAATTGCTGTTACTATTGCGAATATGGCAGCATTAGGAGCTTGGCGATCACAACTTAATTAAATTGTTCGCTAACTGCTCCCGTTCCGAGTCCATCCATCCAAACGTAAAATGTTTGCCGTCTTATGGGGTTAATTGGGGTATCTACGGGATTCATACAAGGAGAACGGCTTCTATGGTACCGCATAGGGTTTTCGAGAGCAAACCTTTCAATGACCATATCACTAATAAAGTCTGGAGTGTTTCTGACTTCCTTCTGAAGAAATGTCGTAATACAAGTGGAAAGGAAGTCAAACGCTCAACACGCTCTCTGTGAGACAAACAAAGAGCGGTGCGCACACTTAGGAAGCAATTCTAGCGTGGGGGAAGAACCAATGCAGCAAATGTGTTGCGACTTGGGACTGAATTCAGAGAATGTCTTAACGAATACAAGCGAATCCTTGTCAGTATGAACGAGGAGGAGAGCTTTTGTTTCTAACAATCGTGATGACACTTGGGGTCAGGTATACAGAGTTGTTAGAGGCAAAAAGTCGCCAGAAATCAATAATATTCGTACAGGTAAAACTTGTTGTTGTTGTTGCACGTCCTGATGAATTCATTCTTTTCTGGACAAGTCGATATTGAATGTCTTAATATTAGGATGGAAGGCACGCCTCCTCCCTCGGAAGAAGCATAATTTGGATATGTTATGTCTAAGATAATTTTCCAAAAGATCACCGGGTATAGATGGAATAACTGCAGAGATGGCGAAAATAGTCTGGAAGGTTATTGCGGAATACATGCGCACGACCTATAGAGTATGCCTGTCAGAAGGTTATTCTGCATGTCAATGGCAAATGGCCGAAGTTGTAGTTCTCCTAAAGTCGCCTGATAATGTGGAAAAGTGTTGAAGAGAGTGATGGTTAAAAGACTTGTGGAGAATTCTGTTTTGAGTCTGTCTGACAGACAGTTTGGATTCCACAAGGGACTCTGCACTGATGGTGCTTGGACACATGTGCGCGCATGTGTGAGTGCATGCGATAGGCAATATGTGCTAGGCATTTTCGTGGAGGTTAAATAAAAGGGAGCGACAAAAGCTGATACTGGAACGTGTCTGTGCCTTATGGAAATCTCTTTGGGGTAGTAGTAGGCATGATAAAGTTATATATAACTTTATCGGCAATGTTTCTTTCGTAGAAAAACACCCGAGGTTTAGCTTTGGCTTATATAAAGGGTTTCTGCTTACGGGCCACGAATCTCTTAATGCATTTTTGCATAAAAGGGGCCATCTTATTAGGGAGTACCTGTGTAGGTATCCGTTTGAAGATTTGAAACATGTGGGTAAAGAAATTTAGACGGAATGGATATAAGATAAACGCACGATAAACTAGATTTTAGTCTGGCGCTCTCAAATACGGAGACGGGGGTCGCGATGAAAACATTCGCCCCATATGTTTTCACTAACCAGAGGCACGGGATGGCTTCGAGGGAAATCGATAGACTCTGGTCTGCATTAGTTACTCGTGTGGTGAGGGGGTGAGTTACATGGGGCTCTTAAGGCTTGCCAGAGGATTCTCTTCTTTCTAGTACAGTAGTGTAGTGGAAACCAGTTTCCGCGTATCTCTACATTGTTATTCCTCGCTCTTTCTCTTGCGGTGTCTTTTCCCTTAATAAACAAAAGAGGCCGGAATAGGACTCCTCCACTCATTAAGCACACAATCTCCGTGCGCATTGTGTTGACTAGTTCCACATTACAGTCCCATCTGCAGACTGTATCTCACACCGAGTCTTAGGTTATATGATACCTTATCTAGTCGTCCGATCGAAGGCTTTTATCAATTATTTCTCGTACGGGAATGCGGATGAAATAAAATACACCTACGAAATGAAACAAAAGAAAGTAGGTGGCCAAGGTACCAAAATGGTCAAGCAGACGAGATGTTGAGGTAAACCATTGCCTCACACAGTTCCTAACTTATCATAATTGCGTCCGAAGTTCTCTACACATGTTTAATCGAGACAAGAAAGAAGATGTGGAACGTGCGATGTTCAGTTGGCCAAAGTGCGTGCGTTCTTCGTAGGATGCCTATTAGAAATATAGAGGGCGTGGCCGAAAACCCCGAAGCGTAGACCGCTGTGAACAGCTTCACGACGAAGGTACTCAAGAACTTAAGTTGGCTAAAGAGACAGTCGGCGAAGAGAAGAGCCACTGAAAATGAATAACAGAATCCATCGTGTCAACGGGCACTAGCGTTAACTACAACCATCCCCTGTTTTCCTCATTAAAAGGAGCTTTATACCTTTGGTTCGCGTAGTCAAAACATTTCTTCAGTCGTTGGGGCCTGCGTTCGTATTCGTCGTCCAAGCTTATTATAAGGGCCTGTAACGAGACTTGTCTGTCTACGAGACTTACTTTTATGCACTAGCGTAGTTGGACGCCACTTTTGTGGAACCACCCTACGCCACATTTAATTAACCAATAAGTAAATAAGTCTATGTCCTCTTGTCTCTAAACGTGTTATTTAAATAAAGTTTAGGGCAACCTTGCAGCGCCACTAGAAGGGAAATAGAGGCCTACGCGTCAACCGTACGTGCTATAGCTGAGCTAGCTAGTTCGTGAGATGTGGGAGGGGTTCTATAGAGTTGCCCACAGACAGTGCTATGATGGTTATACCAAAAAAAGAAAAGTAGTTGCCTCTTATTTAATTACCCAAATGGACACCACATTTATTTAACTAACCGAACGGACACCTGGTTCCTGAGCCTATCTCAACCCACCCTGCCCACGGTCTCGCTTCTGTCCATCAAAAATTGTACTGGGAGAAGTTGGGAAGTTAGGTCCGAAGACCCCTTTCAATCCACCTTTCTCTCATTATAAAAAAAACTTTGTACGTTTTTAAGGTTAACTGTATATAATATAGAATGTTTTTAGGTAAAATTATCTACATAAACAACCAAAAATAAATTCTAATTTTCTTCGCGCTTATAGGACATGTCAGTACGAATATATTCCGAAGGCGGTGCAAACATAAAAATAAAGTCAAATTAGTACAGGTAATCGACATCTGCAAGTCAATGTCAAGATCTGAATAATCTTTAGCAACTTAACAGCAACCGGTTCTCACTGATTTGCACAACCTTACCTTGACAGTATCGACGATATCACGACGATTATTACTTCGTTTAGTTCCTTATTATTTAAGACTTAAGTGTTGAATGTCTTCGGTTTTTCAGTATTAATGTTTTCTGTTCCTATTATTTCTCTGACTCTTTATTTTGGGATTTCTTTAAGCAACGTGTACCATGAAAGAACCTTTTCACATTTTTTTTTTTTTTTTTGGTTTAGCACAATTTTTAAATCTTCTATTTGTTAGTTTCACTGTAGAAATAGAAACTAAAGACATTTCTTTTATTTAATCTATCTTTTATATGAAATACATACATTTTTTTTTCCTTGAATTCATCTACAATTTTCCATTCTTTCTTTCCGACGCCAGACAAAATTTCTTTATTTGTTAATCGCTGTCCTTCTTCCCCCATACCGAATATTTAGACCATCCAAAAAAGTCACAACAATGGCATCAAAACATCTCCCGCCATTACATCCTTTCTCCCACGAGAACTTAAAAATCTCGTCAATGCATGGTTGCATTCTTTTTTAATAAAAAACAAATGAAACAAGATTGCTAAGCTACAACCTCATATTACAGGGGCGAGTGGTGCGATCGTATTACTGGACCTGTGTGCTTGAAATCTCCGAATAAACTTCTTCGGCTCGCAATCTGACCTTGTGCTCTACTCTGAATTATCCGGCTAGATGTTGTCGTTATATTTGTTTTCGGCTTCCACCTATTCATATAGTAGAGGCGTATCCGGCGTTTTGAGGTTTTTCGGAATGGTTAGAGAGACTTCAAAGATGTATGCCAACTTTTCCCTTATAATTAACTCATGCCGGAATGGTGTCCCAGATGTCATAAGTCTTTCATCCGAAGTTACGAATATTTCCGGGTTCAACTTTGTAAAACTGTCGAAACTTTTGTATAGCAACCTTCCCCCGTGGAATATGGCAATAACTTCGAAGGGCTTGTCGGGGTTCTCCACTTTCGGACGCGATTTCGTTTTCTTGCACTTGCCACACTTTGCCGTCGGAATCTGCCTGAAATACACCTTCCAACTCGGGAAATTTAACGAGTTCTATCGCCTCGAATTAGCTCCAATTGACTTCACACAACAAAAGATTGAGACAGCAAAAACGGATATCTACTTCCCAAAACCACTGAAATCGGGAGATATCCCTGTCTTCGGAACTTACCGTATCTTCTTTACCTATAAATAAAAAAGTTTTAAGCATCATAATCTTAAGGATTTTCGGCAGTTAGTCGAGAATAATGCAAGTAACCACGTTTGAGACACTCATTAGATACATATCTTCGCTCGCCTTTTCCGGTTGCACCGCTAAATGTGCGGTATGAGCTTCCCCAGTCACCTTACGACCCTATAACTCCACAACTGAAGAGATAAAGCGAACGACCGCATAAGGTCCAATAAATCGGGGTCCCATCTTCGCGCCAAAATTATTAGCAACCTTTTATAAAGGTTGGTGTCTGATTTTCATGTATCTGGGGGTTCCAACGGCTTTGGCGCAGATTATAATGCCTCCCATGGTCCTGCGCGGACTTTTCGAGGTTCTTCGTACCTGAAAAATTTCTTGCATGACCTCAGCGTTGACTAACCTGAACGGGGAAATTTTGATTATATAATGACCTGGCTCATTGCGACGTACAGATATATTAACAGCTAATGATATATAATCTTCGAAAAATTACTTGGGCTCAATACCGATTGAAACCATTTTATTTTAATTCCGTTTTGTGTTAAAATTGCTTGAATGTTGTTTGCTTGTAAAATTACTTTGGCGTAAAAGTACACCAGTACTTTTGGTATGTTTAAAATTTATTGCTCTGGTGTCAGTCAATAGTTTCAATTGTGAAAATCTATAAAATAATAATTCGACAAAAAAGGATTAAAAAAGCCTTTGGTCAGACTTTGCGCTAAGTCCAATATCACCTGAAACTCGGTATAAGATAGAATATGCAAATAAATATTTACTAGTGCCTGACTTGTCAGCTCACTAGATTTATGGATTAATAAATATATGAATAAAAAAGACTTGTTTTGTGCTTGGATTAACTGAATTTCTTCCTTGTTATCTACTTTATCTCAAATTGTCTTTCTTCATTTATAATTATCTTAATGAGCAATTGGCCATGGGAACAATCACGATGTTCTATATTCTACATATTTCATCATTTGATGAAGTATGCTTACAATGTTATTTTCGTGGAAACTCTTAAGTTGACGTTTTCCGTTATTTGTTGGGACGGCTTCGCTTTACCAGGAATTTTGTCTAGCGGAATCAATCCAAACAGTTATGCATCAGTTTACAATAGATGTTTAAAGATATGTAAATATACGAATGTTTCTAAAGATATTTATGGATATATAAACATGTGTAGTCATAATACAGCTTGCAAAGATGTTTAAATATTTACATTCTATATAACGTCGAGGTATGTTGCGGTAACACTCCTACTGCTAGATTGGCGTTTCGAAGTATTTACTATCGATATTATATATCGTTTGTATGTTAGGATTATTAGTAATATTAAAATAGCGAGAACGATTATATTAATGCTTTTATTAATTACACTGGATATAATATTTCTATATAATTTTTGTTTTAAGTATAACGACTCTAACTTTAAATCCGTTAGTGTAGTATTAAATTTGTCCTTAATTTTAGTCATTAACTACGGTAGGACCAGTTGATAGTAAAGTTTTTTTTTACGTTAGAGAATTGATTAAGAATTTGATTAAGCAATTGTTTTTGGCTTTTATCTTTTGCTTGTGGCAATTGTGGGTTATGTTCTAAAGGACTTCTTGAGTATTAAACCCTGGAGGATTACTTCGATTACTTGGGTTTCTTTTAGAGGTTACATTTCGCAGTAAGCCTCTACAAAATTTAATATACTTAATAGGCATTTGTCCTGGGTTCGAGTTACATTTTTTTCTAAGCTTCCTTTCATATTAGTTTTATAAATATTATTATCTTAGTCTACGAATATTTCGTGAGGTTCCACGATGATGACCTTGTTCTGAGGATTAGAGATTGGTTTGAATAGGATTTTTGATAAGACGTTTGTAGAGTATTGTGGAATTAATATAACTAACACAAAATAACTATCGAAATTTTTAATTAAGTCAAGTTCCATTTTTATTAAAATGTCTGTGGGACATTTTTTTTTAATTATTGTAAGTTCTATATGGCTGGATTAGGACGTTTTTTTTAACGTAAATATATGTAGTAATTTTTTATTTATTTATTTGCTTTTGAAGTATTTATTACTAGTTCTATATAGATTTTATTCAACCATTATTCCCTTGACTTTGAATTATTTATTATTTCACAAAAACTACTACTTCTGTATGGTTTTTATTCTTTCCTATATCGGCAAACTTTTTCGTCTGATTACTTAATAAAAATTTTGTTAGCACTTTGCCACTTTCGGATAGTTTGCAATAATTAACCTTCTCCTATAACATGAGATTGTTGGGAAATTGATTTTGCTTAATAGTATTCACTTATTTGAGTTTTTATTTGACACTTTCCACTTATTTGAATTTTGGTATGTGAATAACATTCGCTTATTCCGACGTTTCTTTTGCCAAATAATTTCCACTTATTAAGCTTTGGTTTTGGAGCACACTTGCCAAAAAAATAAATTGTTATAATTTTCACTTATTTAGTTTTTCGGAATCCTTTATGCGAGCGCCGGTTATGTTTTTATTTTTATGGTCTTCTTTGCATTAAGCTTCTTATTCGTTATTTACAGTTATCTTAGTCAGCGATTGTCTGTGGGAACAATCGGGAACATTATATTTTGCTTACAAGATTATTTTTGTGGAAATTCCTATGTTCAGATGCTCCGTGATCCATCGGAATCGTTTCTCTTTACGAGGAATTTTGTCTAGCGAAAACGATTGAGACATTTATGGATCATTTTACAATATATGTTTAGATATTTAAGCGTACGTATGTTTCTAAAGATATTTTGATATTTAGGGACATATGAATATGTATAGCCTTCCGTCGCGAGGGTTGCTGCCTTAGACCGATTTTATGACATGGTGAACTAACTCATCCAAGGGTTTAGTCTTCAAAACCCTATGCAGTAGCATAGTAACCGCTCTCTTAATGTGGATACTATAGGTATCTTCGAAAAGGACATTAACTTTTGATGTTCAGCTGCGCGTGCTCAGAACGGGTATAATTAGGAACCAATTTAATTACATGCCGATTACTAACACCTCATTCAGCATCAACCTCCCAAGAAAATTCAAACACACCCATAGCTGGCCTATTAGCAGTAGCAACGTCGACATCCCTATTTTCAGTTAGACCATCGAAGGCGAACCACTCACCCGGTTCATTCAACACCTGGACGCTTCTGATTAACCACCAATGAGACAACGTTTGCCCTTTTATTTGATTACGAAGACCAGATGCTCGTTCCAGGATCTTGCTAGAAGGAGGAACAAAGTTCACATCCAGTATCAGGACTAATGGCGTCTTGGCAGCAAACAGTAACACCGAATCCTTCCACCTGATTTATTCGTCCAGTTGCTTCTTAAATTTACAATAGGGGCTAGCAACAAGCATCCTCCTATGCAAGCCTTCGACCGACAGACAGAAACTACGGCTACTAGCAAAGATAAGTACGTCTTCCACATTCGTTCGTTGACAATGACAGAAGAATAATAAGTAGACCCAGCTGACGCTCTCAACAACTCCCTCAACCACAACCGACCAAGTTTCCACTGGCTTAGCGAAAGGAGCTACCGGTGCAGCCACAACATCCGTTACGTCAAGTGGCATGGTTAATGTCTCCACCAAAACAATTAACAACTCTACCCCTTTAATGCCCCTTACCTGCTTTCCGCCCAGTATTTTAGTTACTATCATAAGGTAGCCCACATTCTCTCTTAATGCAGATAGATCGAAGTCGTTCCTGAGTCAAAAACCATTCTAGACATACACAAAATATATAGTATAATAATATATAGTAAAATATAACGCGACACATCGCAAAAGCGCAACAAACAAGTCGACTGCACCAGTTCAAAAACAGCGCCAAGTATCAAAAGACAGTAAAATGCTTTGTAACTCTGCTTAACAGCGCCTCCAAGTATCAGAAAGCACGAAAGTGGTTTGTACAATTTTGACTTTATCCACTTAGCATAGGTCAATGCTGTCGCCAATGGCAATACCACTTTATCAACACAAGTTCATCTGCACACTGTTGTCAACCCTCACAATTAGCTCTAGTGTTTCTCTTAACTAGCAATTTAAGAGATCGCATGACTCTGAACGATTGTCAGAAAACTCAAGGACAATAGTTTATCAATTCACTAAATAGCACCAAAACTACCCATCACAATTTGTAATTCACCGCTAATGCTGTGTGTCAAGAAATTTAGCCATAGAAAAAGGCTAATAGCACGAAAAATGCAATACTTAGGACATTTAAGTTTAGAAACAATTTGTAGTTTACTCACTTCAATTTAAACAAAACCGTATTGTGCACAGTTAAGCCTTGAAAAGGCTGGTATTAACTTACATAACACTGAGATATTTTGCTTGGCACAGGGAAATATTTGACATTGTATGAAATATTTTGCCTGGCACAGAGAAATATTTGATTTTGTAGGAAATATTTTGATTTGGATCGGTCCATTCTCTTGAATCCCGACACTCCCAACGTAACTCCCTATTTTGGGCTGTTTGGTGGCTATTTGGAAAAAAGTTGCAATCTTCAAAATTTTTTGCGTTTATGTATTAACTAGGTATATTTTTTAATATTTCGTGGTGAAAATTACTTCATAACAGTAAAAGTGGATCACATAGATATATTTTTTAGATACCATGGGTTATAAGGATTCCTCTAATATGCGAGAAAATACAAATTGTTTCCCTTCTGATCGCAGTTTAAGACAATCCTAATGTATGTTCATATGTCCATCATTTTACATTTGTTAGTTAATAAAAACAATTGAGTTTGGACCGCTTTTTTCTTGCTATCAATACACTTAAATGTACCTTATTTAACCACTGTAAAGTAATTGATAGCTGCATCGCTGATTCGATTATTAATTGAATCTATTATATTAATAACTTCAATTTTTTCCAACATTTAATACAAATGAGTGATATGAGATGATCAATAAGAGATATACATAAAATTCGTTGCAATATTGCATATATGCAATTCTTACAAGTTGAAAAAAGCAGAAAAGAAATGGCTACATTTTTATTAACATTTCTTCATTTTCTTGTTATTTTATATTATTTAAAAAACAACAAAATTTTCTCAGTTTGGAACGTTGGAGAAGCAACTTTTTATTTAATTACTTTCTTAAAGTAAATAATTTTATTGCTCTTTCTGTAATTTACGTGCTTTGTAGCCAGTTCTCTCAGACGTATGTGATCTCGCTTAAAAGAAAATATAACTAAATCGTAAAATTTTAACCACATCTTATTAACAATTGTCACGAACTTCTTACCAAAGATTAGATTTGTTTTTTTTTAATAATTCAAAGTTGAAGTTATAGCTGTATGCGGTTTCGTCAAAGTCCTGTTGATGACCGGTTGTTAAAAGCGCGTTGAACTAGGTGTGTGTTTTCATTGTGTTTCTTTTCACAAATTAAATTCTACATTGTGTTTCTTTCACAAATTAAGTTCTATATTGTGTTTCTTGCAATTGTAGGATAAAGTTGTCATAACAAGTGCTTTTGTTTTATAATTCTCTTGTGTAATTTCTATTTTATATTTAACATCATTTCCAGTATTTAAGTTTATAAATCTTCAGTTTTTCGCTTATGGGCACGTAAATTTAAATTCATTTTTATAATGTTTTTAATATTTATGCCCTAAACGATTTATGCGAGCTTTCATGAGGAGTATGCCTTTACGTGAAAACGTGTAACGTTTGGTATATTATTGCCAACACGAGCGTACTGTAAAAGGCGAAGCGATATAGGTTGTCTAATAGTCTGCCTTTGCCCACTATTACTTGTTTTACTTTATTTCATTTTTTTAGTCTATTGGTTGGTAGTCTCAAATGTTTTCTAAAGCCTTTTACAAAAAGCTATGTCTTACACTTGTCAATCGACGAGTTTGATTATATTTTTTGGTAAAACCTATTAACATCCAATAACATTTTTATTGCTCGATTCGATCAATTCTTTTTAATCTTAGGATTAGCAAACAGAGAAGATTTAATGAACTGAAGGTATATGCAATAATAATGGTGGTTGAGGGAGATAAACGTATGCCTTGCCACTGAGTAAGTGAAATAGTCGAGAGCAGAACCACTTTTCGAATATTTTTTGAACAGCGTGTTTTTTCTATTCTTGTAATATTTAATTGTCTTACTAAACCACGGGGGACACTTTCTTCGATGTCGGCACTGTGTAATCGGAACAAATGCAGCAATAGTTAGATTTAATGTATTGTAGAACGATAAGCTTTCTATACTTCTGGTTGAGAAATCTAGTCTCGTATGTGAAAGATGATATTTTAGCAATACAATATTGATTTTATGAATATCATAATATTTGTTTGAAAAAGTTTGATTTGGAACATTAAGGCAGTTCAACGAACCATCATACTTGTGATGAAAGGAAATGCACATTGCTGGATGATAAGGATCCTCAGGTAAACTAAAAGGTGGACAACGATTTACACTAACCTCAGGAAAATTGGCAAAGCAAAGATCAAACAGTCTACCATTACAATTAGGGGTACGGTTATATTGAACTAAATTATGATCAAATAATTCGTTAAAGAACACAACAGTTCTATCAGATATTGAAGTAGGAATCAAAGAGCCAGAATTATCACTGTTACACCAAGTAACTTGAGGCAACTTGAAGTCTACCAACGCAACGACCAAATCGGTGGGCCTAGACTGCTTGGTCACTTCACAAATGAAGGCAGTCCGTTTCTTATATATGGAGATATCAGAATTTGGGGGAATGTAGGAGCAGGTTATAAATAACTGTTTATTGGGCATTTTCGCTTGAATGGCGATAAATTCAACGTCAGGATAAGTGGGAAATTGTATTGAACTGGACGGGATTGGCGCAGATATGGCAATTAATACACCGCCACCAATGCGATTCAATCGATCATTTCTTAAAACCTGGATAGAATTATGGAAAAATTCCGACGAATGTAGATCAGGTTTTAACCAGTGAAGGCCAAACAGATAAACTCAGTGCTTATTGAATTTAGGAAAGTAGAACGAATTTTTGAATTTAGGCCCCTAACATTTTGATAAATGAGACATAATGGACCTGAAGAAACATTTAGTTTGTTGAAGGCGACAGAACTACTGCTTTGGTATTACGGGGATGATCTCGAGGAATAAATTCCTTAATTAAGGATCCTACTGCCCACAGTGGTTTATTTAACTACATATCACTGCTTTCAGTCGGAGCTAATAATTTAAAAGAACAATTTGCTCTAGATTGAGAAGGAGCCAATTTGAAAATGCTAACGCACTTTAAGTTGACTGATGGGTCTTTCGCTGCTAGGTAGCTTTTTATGTTATCCATCGATGTTTCATGTGCCAGTCTTGACACAAATATTGCTTTCCTGGGATGAACTACTGTCAAGCAAATGTCATTACCACTAGGAACAGTAGGGTTCACGGCTGGGGCGTTATGAGATGGGGAGAATATTGAGGGGGTTAGCACGCTTACACGAGCAGCTTGAGCGACATGCCCAGTTTGGTGACCAGCGTTCGCACTTGAACAGCCAGGGGAGGAAGATGATCTATTTTGCTCTTTATTACTTTTAGGCGATGACGCCTGATTAGAGCGAGTGACGGCACTGGGAGGAGATACCCTTGCCACTTCAGCATAGTTTAAACCAGAAGGACTTACCGGCTTGTCTATAACTGTTTTGTTACGGACCGACTCACAATATTGAAAATGCTGACGTTCATTGTAGAGTTAGAGGGAGCGCTAACTTGTACCAAGTAGAAGGAATCAGAGGTGACGTACCACACGCTACGCCACGAGTTGTAATTTTGCTAGCTTGGGGAGAAAGTGTGTACTCAATAAATTGACACTCATCAAACCTAGACTTAATTAGCCCACACTTTTCCTACAAGGAGCCGAGATTTTTACTCAATTCAGAGAAAGCATTTCTTGTCTCCGTGAACAATTTGTAGAAGTCTATGTCGCGCTACCTACAGTCAGGACATGACCATTGTAAGCTTTTCGAGGGGTCAACGACTGTGTCAGCAACACGGCCGATAATACCGGCACACTTTGCATGGCCAAAGCGATCGCAAAGCCAACAAGAAACGAATCTTTCAGATTCCCGGCCAGTTTCTGCCCGACATGGTGTATATAAACACTCCATGTCAAGTCAAAAAGGTAGTAGTGGATTATGAGCAAAAAAAAAAATCAAATTCAAGAGGATCCACAACATTAAATTTATCTACAAATTTAAGAAAACTTCTCCGTTACGTTGACACCGTAACAAGAGAGCAAAAGAACAAGAGAAAACAAAACCAACCTGCAAACACAAATCAAAAGAGAGAAAACCAAGTCACAAGAATTATCTCTCGAATAGACGAAAATTTCACATTACTGAAGCAACGGTAAACAAAGAGCAAGAGAAAAGCTGTAAACACCAAAAGAAAAAAAAACCCGAAAGAGGTTCATTATCAAGAGCACAAGTGCTGAACGCAAGAACCAAAATGAAAATCACGACAAAATTTCAATATAATTAATATAATTCTGTCACTCTTACACCCTTTACAGCTTTATACCTTTTATTTCTATTTTATTTCTTATAGTCCTTGTTGAATACTTCTTGAATATATCAAAATGTGAATAATTCGTAAACAAACTTTTTAACCACAAGTGTTTAACACGTGGCAACACAACAAAAAACACAGGCCGTTGCTATTCGCGACAGTTCACAATATATACAACAACAAAAAACGCAACGGTCTCCATGAGGGGAAAGGGTGTCCAAGACAAATATATATTTCTTTTGTTCAATCTCAAATTTGTTTCATTTGTCAAATCTCACCCCACAGCACCCGATGGTACACAGGTTAATTGTGCGTAACCAGCGCTCCCCAGAGTGTTAGATAATTCCTATAAATTAGGGACCTGGAGAAAGCAGATATATTTATTGTATATGGCCCAATAAACTCACTCCAGGGAATGTTAAAGACTATCATAGTTATTCGCTTAAGGGTTGGTGAAAACCGCACCCACCACCGTACTCGCCGAAAGTCTATACCCAGCAGCCAGAACTTGCTATCACAACTACAAGATTCCATTCCTAAAAACTTCCCATACGGTAGAAATAGAGAGCAAGTGCACTCCTGACCCCCGCGTCTATGCCTTTGCGTGGATAATTCAATGCTGAAGGTAGCTTGTTGATAATTAAAAGTAAACTATTAGCATGTTGCTCAGCGGATTATAACATGTTTCGTTAGGCTAAGACCTATGTATATTGCTTATATACTTATATATATTTGATTGCTGGGCACATTTTCCGGAGGCATAGCATATAATGAAATTGCTTACAAATCAAAGAGAGGTATAGCGAATTCTAAAGGAGGTATAGCGAAATCAAAGGGAAGTATAGCGAATTCAAAAGAAAACATATGAAATTTTTCACAAATCAGAGAGACCTATAGCGAATTCAAAAGAAGGAATAGCGAAATCAAAGGGGGGTATAGCGGATTCAACAGAAAACATATGAAATTGTTTACAAATCAAGGAGAAATATAGCGAAATCAAAGGGAGGTATAGCAAATTCAAAAGAAAACGTATGAAATTCTTTACAAATCAAAGAGAGGTATAGCGAATTCAAAAGGAGGTATAGCGAAATCAAAGGGAGGTATAACGAATTCAAAAGAAAACATATGAAAAATTTTTTCCTTCAAGATTTTTACAACATTTTTTTAAAATTTGAAAAACTGAATGTGAAGAAAAGGAAGAGTAATTGAGGCTTTTTTTGAGATATTTTTTTTCAAATTTTCTATGTAACGTTAACGTGCAATAGCGCAGATGCATTCAAAAATACAATGTTAAGGTGATAAGAAGTATCCCACCAAGTCAAATCAAACTATTGGGTAACCCGTCGTACAGGATTTCTAACTGAAACAGAAACCAAAGCAACAGGACTAGAAAATGTGTCTTTACGCCAACGCGAAGGCATTTTGCAATTACAACATTGGTTGTTTTTCGAATGGCTAAACCTGCAGCAAGTCGATCCAGAAAATGCAATGGAGATTATCTATGGCTCCTTATTATATCCGGGCGACATTTATTGTTGCGAGTTTTCAGACACTCTAACGCAATGCAAAGCAATTAAAAGGCAAAATTTCACGCAATCCAAGTAGAAAACAAATTGACAACAACATTGCAATGCAAATAAAAAATTAAATCTTAAAAAATAAAACTTATCGCAAACGCATCACAGGTACATTAATCATATTGAATGTAAGTTCTAAAAGAAACTTTAATTGATTAGTGAAATTGTGGATTCTATGCGAAAATTCTGCAGCGAAAATCTTGCGGATGCTTGCCGATGTGTTTCTGATGTATTCCGGGCATCGTAAGTTAGAATTTATTTACACATTAAGCATGTAATCTTTAGACCGCACTCCAAACTGAGGGACAATTTAAAGGTATTGGTCTCAACATACAACGCCTTTCGTTTTTTTTCTTACATGTTAGAATTGATTAAATTAGTCCTAAAAATTTGTATTGGAAATAATCATCGCATTTTCTTATCTAGGAATATAAGTCACATTTCTCATTGGCTTGGCCCATTCAAACTCAACATACAGATAAATAAAATTAAATGAATGAATAAGTACTTTTAAGAAAACAAAGAAGTAAAAAAGTGATTTTGGCGTTGGCTGAATTTCGCATACTCACCTCTATGCCATTCGCATTTTTCTCACCAAATTCTTCCTTTATTTGATGTCCATATCGCTTGTGTTATTACGAAAAAATTAATCTACCATATTCATTTTAAGATTAACTCACTTTTAGGCAGATAATATATGATTTTTGCCCAGCCGTGCTCAGTCGCATGTATGACGTAAAGCTTTTTTTCTTTTTTAAAGGTATTCTTTCTGTAAGTCCGTCTGTAAGGTCTGTTCGCTATCCGTTAGTCCATATTCCCTGTCTCTTACACTCACTCACACGCACACCCACGCATACCCCGTCTCAGTGGTACCTCCAGATTGCTTAGTTTTTCATCATTTCTTTTTTTTCGTAATTGATAAATAAAGAAAAGAAGTTTAACTGCTATTAAGGTATAATTTGTGTTTTCAATTCGCTTTTTTTTTTGACACATAAAACTAGTTTCAGCGATATTTATATTGTTTAACCATATATGCAAAGAAACAAGCAAATAATAGATAGTAACCTAAAAGCTACTATTATTATTATTATTATTATTATTACTATAAATTTAGCCAGAGAATAAATTCTAAGACTAAAGTCTTCTAAGTCTTTCGGTTTCATTAAAAACTCTACCACAGTTGAGATTTGAACCCACGACAATTGAGTTGCTAGTCGAGACTCTTGCCTACGCGGCCACTCAGGCCACACAGGCGGATAACCTAAAAGCTACATAAATACCAACGTATAAGAAAATATAATACAAACCCAAACACTCTACGGAACAGTTAGGCGATGACTCGATTGCGCAAGATGATGGCACACTATCAATACTTCCCGTATCGTGACCCAGCCATTACCATTCCGCAAAAACAAAACAACCAACATGATGCTCCTTAGGGCTCTCAGCTCGATCATTATTCACCCTTGCAGACAGCATTCAAATTTTTTTTTTTTTTACCTCACTAAATATTGGTAAAAAGAAGGTTGTCGAAGATACGACAACGATATGATCGAGAAGTAACGATGCAAGCTTTTTTTGTTTATACTGTTTATTGCGCAAAATCTTGATTGAAATACATCTTATATTCTTCGGCCATTATAATGGAATTTTGCTTTTACACACTTCTGGATCCAAAACAAATCTTTACACATATTTTATTTAATATTTTTCCTATTGTTCAAATTTCACATCGCTTTGCTTTTTGTTTAACAGTGAATGGCATATAAAATTTCCCTGTTTTGTTCTTTATAAAATCGAATTGTCAAAGGTTTGTGCGGGAGAAGGATCATCTCAGTGTTAACCCAGGGATACTTAGTTTTAGTGCGGACGGACAAAACAGACTGAACGTTTTTTTTAAGAGTTTACGGGTAAGCATTTGTGCGGACTGATTTATTCTTAGTAACGAGGCAACACGCTTCCTTACAATGTACGTAATAAGAAAGGCTTGATGAGGCGTTTAGCTGATTATTGTTATGAACAAAAGGGTTGATACCAGACAGGATCGCCATGTCATGAAAAAAAGTGAAGTTATGATGGGAAGGAGTAAGTTCATGCCAAATATATCATATCATATCATATCATGTCTGTATCCAACCGTTCGGCCTACGCGCAAATTAGGTTTCGCGATTTAGCTGGTTTTAGGATATTCCGAAATCAATTTATCTGTTTGACTATTATGATTATGAACGATTTATATTTTATCATTCGTTGATCATTCATTTTTCATTGATTGATTCTTCTTATTGATTATATCAAGTATGTCTTATGTACTAATATATAACTACAACTAATGCTTACGTTGCTAAGAATTAAAATTACGTCGTGAAAAGAACGCAATAATTAAAATTGTCTAAACACTTAGGCTAGTCGAAATTACTTAATCTTTAACGGTAACATAAATTGGATCATAATAGATGTGCTTACTAAGATAATTACCCGTTCCCGTAGTAGCCCCAATGATTCCAGCTTTAACTGTCCGTTGCGTACATGAGATAGAATCTACAGGTTTACAGAAAAAGGGCATATATCACGTTTCTGGTTCTGAATGCAAAGTAAAAGCCCTTGAGGAACGTTTTCTAAAATACAGGACAATAGCTCTTTTGGACAACGTTGATGTGCACGTTTTATGTGGATGCATAAAATATATTCTACGTTCTTTGAGTGAACCTTTGATACCCACATTTTGTAATGTTTGTTGTAATGTTTCAAAACCGTTGGGGAATTTGGCGCTTGTGTTTGCACCCACTATATTTTTGACAATTCTTGAACAAGGTGCATTTTGACTGAAGTTTATTCGCTATGTACCATTATAGGGAACCTGTTAAAAAACAGAACATTGCATTCCTTACGTGACTTTAGAAACAGAAAAAGACTAGAATCTTACGACATTTTCACCATGTGGAGAACTGAAACTCCCTCGTACGAGAATAGATTGAAGCTTATGTAGCTAATTTACAGTCGCTTCGGACGAGAAGAAGAATATTAGGCATAATATTTGTGGGCGCTTAATGAGCGGTCCGGCATTGTTGGATCGCAGTTCTTTTAATTCATATGCAGTAGGTTCCTTTGAGGCTCACGCGCTGTCTTAATGATTATCTTTTGTACAGTCTATTTCGGATCTTTTGTGAAATGAAAATTGAGACTTACAACACCTTAAACCCATTTTTCAGTATCTAAAATCTAAAGTCTAAAAAAAAGTATATTGGGTCGATAGCCCGAAGTTTATAAAAGTTAAACTAAATGAATGTTGCTTTATTATGCAATGATTAGCTTTAAGGCCAGACAATTGTACCGTGTTTATTCCGGTACGTCAACTTACTGAAGGCGTAGTTGATCATTATTTACGTATTTTAGAAACTATGTGTTGCTAAGGATGATAGTGAGGTCAATTTTTCTTATTTGAGTTTTTGGGTTTAGTGGGTATATGTTACTATGCCGTCGATAATTCCACTATTGTTTATCTTACCGATAACTAGCAACCACATCCTACAAATTCAGGCAGCTATACGTAGGCTTTGCATAAAGCTGTCGACTTAAAAGATAAAAAAATGGATTTTAAATTAATACCTATGGTGGATGAATTTGATTATAAAAGCTTTTATAATCAGTGTCTTTCGTTGGTAGAAGAAGAAGATATGGAAAGTTTTGTATCTGTTGTTCCAGAATTATTGCGCGAGGTGTTGCTTGATCGTAAAGCAACACAAAGTTTCATAGTGGCATAGTGCAAACAATAAAAAACAATAAATAACTTACGGCATGGCCGACTTTAGATTCCAACTGGATGAAAAATGCAGAATGGAGAGAGCACGGAGTTGCTTGTAATAAATAACAAAAATAGTCAAAAAATCTCTTATTATATGGCAGCGCTGTTCACGCTTCTCTGTTAAACGGACCAAACGAGAAGTGTGGAAGTGGAATTGTGAATGCAAGTATAGATTTATTTTTAGCGTATTTTAGGGTCATTTATAATCACATATCAGTAGAAAGAAGCAAGAAAATTTAAAGCAAATTTGTTCAAAAAGTTAATTATTTTGAGGGCTACTGCGCCTGCGACAGTGAATTTAATGCACAAGCAAACTGATTTGCTGCCGCAGTTACCTAAATACAAACAAACTTCTCCGATGTCATATTTCTGCAGCGATTTAAAAGTTCAAACAGAATTCATTAACGATATTTATGGAAGTTATCAATGCGTTTCTCCAGTTGAGCTCAGTGGTTTGTTTACGACTTGCATGTTAATGACATTTTTTTTATTGTAATGTGGCTTGCTGACTCTTGGTCGAGCAGTTGCTCCGGCTCGTGATGCCGCTTTACAAACAAAAAACATTAAAAATAAAAAAAAATTAAATTAAATAGTTAGATGGTATATGTAATATCGTCTGTCCTGTCCGTTGTCTGTTGATCCCTCCTTTGTCCGTCGGTCTCCGTACAATGTCCCCGCACCTCCCCTCACACGTGCACCACCCCATTCCACCGCTACATTTTACTTAACGTTTGCTAATACCTGACTGTTGTGTGATGAAGCGCCAGCTAAAGATGATTGCTCCAGTTGCTGAGCTTTCATAAAAACAGATGTGGCGCAATACCTTCAATATTGTCATCAATACTACCGAAGGTCGATGTTGCCTTGGTTGAAGTGCTACCGCCCGTTAGATGCTCGCCTTGAGAGGTTATTTTAGGTGGGGGAACTGCAACTTTGGTAAATTGTTCATTTCATTGATGTTGGAATTGCAAATGCTGCCGCTATCGTCAGTGATTGTGTTGACACTGGAATTGTGATCACTGTGGCAAGTTATAGAATTGTTTGACGCTATAGCATTTAGATTTCCGTTGTTATCAATATTTGAATTCCCATTAAAACTTGCTAAACTTGTTGATAATACCGTCGCTGTGATACCCATTACACACTGGCTATGAAGATGTTAAGAATTATAAGTATGAAAGTCACAAGAATCTTAATATAAGTTCAACACATGTCCTTAACTGGTAACTGCTGATCTAGTATTTGTCGAAAAAACAATTTATGGTGATACGCTATTTGTGTAGTTCTTTCAACAATAGTTTTCTCTTTAAAAAGATTGTACACTTTTTGCTAGTTTTAAGTGTCATCTGGCAGTTTGTGTGCAACGCTTATTAACAATACTGAGCCGGATGTGTGATTAGAGATTCCTTATTCTCAAACTTGATAGTTTACACACTAGCATCTCATAATGCCCTTGCCGTGAACCCTACTATTCCTAGTAGTAATGACATTTGACGGCAGTTCCTCCAAGGAAAGCAATATTTGCGTCAAAACTGGCACCTAAAACATCGGTGGATAACATAAAGAGTTATCTGGCGGCGAAAGTCCCATCAGTCAACTTAAAGCCAGTTGGCATTTTCAAATTGGCTCCTTCTCAATCTAGAGGAATATCTTCTTTTAAAATACTAGTTCCGACTAAAAACAGTGATATGTTGTTAAATAAACTACTGTGGCCAGTAGGATCCTTAACTAAGGAATTTATTCCTCGAGATCGACCCCGTAATACCAAAGCAGTAGTCTTGTCGCCTACAAAAAACTGAATGTTTCTTCAGGCCCATTATATCTGTATATATCCTTTCATTACAAGCATGATGGTTCGTTGAACTTCTCTATCGTTCCAAATTCAACTTTTTCAAATAAATATCCTGATTGCCATAAAGTCAATATTTCAATGCTAAAATCACATCTTTCACATATTAAGCTTGATTTCTCAGTTGGAAGTATTGACAGCTTACTGTTATCGTTCTACAATGTATTAAATCTATGCTATTTCTGCATTCGTTCCGATCAAGCAGTGTCATCCTCGAAGCAGGTGTCCCCCGTGGTTTGAGAAGACAATTAGGTATTATAAAAATAGGAAAAACAAGCTTTTCAAAAAATTTTCGAAAAAGGGCTCTTCCTTCGACTATTTCGCTTACTCAACGGCAAGGCATAGATTTAATTCCCTCAACCGCCAATATTATTGCAGATACCGTCAGTTCATTAAATCGTCTCTGTTTGCTAATCCTAAATACTTTTTTAAGTTTGTCAACTCCAAGAGTAAAATTTCCATAAATCACTAGCATGATTCTTTTAATGGCTCTGAGATTTCGGATGATTTGAAACCTCAAATCTCTTTGCTGAATACTTTCGACAAAACTTTTCGACCGCTAACTCTGATTTATCAGCAAACTACCCATATCCGATAACTAATTTAATTCCATTTCATTCTGAAAATGACGTGTTTGAAGGGTTGAGTACTCTAAAATACAGCTGTTCGCCTGGGCCTGAAGGAATTCCATCATGTGTACTTAAACCTTGCGCTGTCGAGCTATGTGGTGTTATTTCAAAGGTTTTTAATCAGTCCTTGAGTTTAGGTGTTTTCCCTTTGTGTTGGAAGAGTAGTTTTCTTATTCCTATTCATAAAAGTGGGAGTAGGCAACTTGTTGAGAACTATAGAGGCATCGCCAAGTTGAGTGTCTTGCCTAAACTATTCGAGAGAATTGTGACTCAGCATCTGGCCTTTGCCATCAAATCGTATATTTCTCCACTCCAACATGGCTTTCGAAAAGGAAGATTTACGGTCACCAATCTGTTAGAGTTTACTTGTCATGTTTTCAAGGCTATTTCTAGTGGCTCTCGCGCTGATGTCGTATACACTGATTTTAGCAAAGCGTTTGATTTGGTTAAACATAAATTACTTATCTTCAAACTTCAAGCCTCTAGCTTCCCCTCCCATTTAGTGAAATGGATAAGCTCTTATCTGCATAATACATAAATTCAGGGTTTTGTTTAACTTCACCACTTCATATGAATTCCCCGTTACGTCAAGATAGCCACTTAGGACCCACTTTATTTAATCTGTACATTAATGATTTGCCTTCGGTGATTAAATCCAGCCAGATCTTAATGTATGCTGATGATGTGAAACTGTTTCCTTCCTTTTCCATAGAATCGCAATCATATCATCTTGAAATTGACCTGAATAACTTGGTTGCATCATGCTCGTTGAATTATATGACACTAAAACTAGATAAATGTAAGAAGCTTTCTTTCTCAACAAGGAAGTCATTCATTACCCAGTATTTCATAGATTCGCGCAAGTTGGAGGACGTCGAATCGTTCATAGACTTAGGCGTTCTCTTTGACCGTAGGTTGCGTTTTAACTTGTACATTGAGCTCTCGTTAAGCAAACCTAGGTCCGCGCTTGGTGGTGGTCCAAAGAGCTTGATGATCCTTACATTTCGAAAAGGCTGTACATGTGTTTGGTTAGACCTATACTCGACTATGCCTCTGTTTTGTGGAGTCCTTTATATAGGTGTTATGTAGATTCAATTGAATGTGTTCAAAAGCAATTCTTGCTGTTTGCCCTTAGGAATTTGGGTTGGGATCCGATTGCCTCTCTTCCCCCCTATGAAAACAGGTTGCTTTTGTTGTCCTTACCGCCTCTTGAGAAACGTAGAGTTGTTCTCAACGCTTCCTTCGTAATCAAAGTAATAAATGGTGCTATTGACTCGCCGTCATTACTTGGAGAAATAAGTTTTAATGTCCCTAATCGCTTCTCTAGGCACTTTATCTTGGTTAAGCTTAGTCAATGTAAACATAATTATGAGCTGTTTAATCCGCTCAGAGTTCTTTGCAAGAACCTAAATGACGTCTATCACTTATTCTAACTATCGGACTCTTTAAAGTCCATGAAGTCCACATTGCTTAATACACGCGATTTACCAATGTCGTACTTAAACTAGTTTTTAACCCTAAAAAGTCATTACGATTCGAAAATTAATTGTTGTTAACTATTATCGGTTGCCAAGTTTATGCATATTTGTGATGGCTTAGGGGTTCATTTGCAATTTGGTCCTGTACCGGTTGTGTGTGTGGCTCTATGCTAGTTGTGTACATGTTTTTTTTCTTTTTTCCTTCTTGTTTGTTTTATTGTACTTATACTAAGTTTCAATATTAATTAATTTAAGATTTACTTTAAGAGTCAATTGAACTCGACTGTCATTTGTTTTAGTCGAGCTTCATGTATAAGTGGAATAAACAAATAAATAAACAAATAAGTAAATAAAATCACGTTATTTTATATTACAAATCATCAGTCTGTTGTTAGGTAATATAAGAAAAACTGATTCTCATTTGCGTTCTAAAAAATTTTTTGCAAATCACGTAATTTTTGACAATATTATTAAGTGGTTGTATTTCGTTATATTTTCGGCATTTATAAATTAAAAAAAACTAGTAACGACGAATCTCGTATATCCACCGCCCCATTTTCACATCCTACTCTCCAAGTTTTTTTATTTGGTACCCATATCGCTGGTATTATTAAGAAAAAATTAATAGCGGTGTTTACCATGTTTATTTTAAAATTGGACCATTTTTAAGCGTATAATAAAGCTTTATTTAAGAAATGTAGGAAATAGGTTTAAACATTCTGACTTCTTTGCTTTAAGATACATAAGCATAAAACCTCAAAGAATGAAAAAATAAAATTTACTGGTAACTTTGTGTGAGCATGGCCGATTGTTTCCATTTTTTTAAGATTTATAATAATTTTTATTTGATTGTTTTGTTTGGCAAAAGCAATCTACATTTTACTTTATCAACGGCTGTTTGCCCCAAAGAATTAGAAGCGATCTTGAGCGGCATCGTCCCACAGGCGTAAGCTAATTGTTCGAACCTCTAACTACTTAGTTACCGATCTTAAGCTAATATGTATTGTCGAAACTATCGTCCATAAACTGAGTGATCAACGTAGTCTTATCAACACTGATCTATGCCAGGGCTTATATCACGCCTACAGTACAACCAAGAACACCAATTGATTTTTTTTTTTCAAGAGAAAGATGGATGTAAAACATTGGGTCACAGGCGAATATAATTTTCTTATTTATTAAGTGTGCTGGACGTTTAATAAATTTTTATATATCCCGGGAAACACACTGTATATGTAAATTATTAATTAAGATTTGCAACTTGAAAAAGGTCTGCCGAAGAGGACTTGGGTATTGTAGCATGTTATCAAAATTATTGCCATAAGGTTGGTGCGCAAAGAGCGACGTACGGTTCTGTCATTTGACGACAAACGCTACACGATTTCTTAATAAACTATGTGTTTTGCTGTAGAGAATATGCTTTCAAAACGATAAGTGGATAATCTGATATATTTGGAAAATCAGATAATTTTTTGAAGCACTGAGACCTTACTTTCCTTTTACCTGAAATAAAGAGATTGAGTCTGTACCTTTACTACTCAAGTTTACATTTTCGCTCATCCAACTTTTGAGAAAAGAAGTGGAACGTACACGTCCTGAGTGGTGCTCCGAAAATTAGTAAAGGGAAAGTAAAGACTCAATTTAGTCTCTGAAGTATTTATACATAACTCATCTCTGCACGATTGCTTCATCATCGGAAATTGACTTCCTTTTTTTTTTTTGAAGAAACAAGGTGCCGCTTTACTGTTCCGTTATCGTTTCACTTTGAGTGGCTGGTATTCAATTGCTTTCATATCGAGTTGGGGTTCAACGATTTAAAAGTAGCGACATAAATTCCCTGAAAATGCCATTTTTTGACCATTAATGCCATTTTCTTCTTCCCAGAAATTTTTTCGTTTGTTCCATATGCTACACAGTCACATTTTATTTCACATTTTTCATTCTCTATGGCACCGACTTGTAAAACACCGTAAATAATTATTTGATTTTATTATTTTTTCCAACTTTTTTGAATTTCAAATATTAAGAATTCGTCCTAAGTCCGTTAATTTTATCAAATATGTGCTTTTGCACCGATAATTTGCTCTATTTTCCTTTTAAAAATGAAGCCTGATGGTTATATTGCTTTCGAGCTAAAATATGACATTTTACGGTCGATATCGAACAAACACGTATACGCTATAAAGTATCATCAATCGAATTCTCGTTAACGAGGACTTCTTAACGAGACCCATCAACCTAAAATGCAAACCTTATATCGAGTTTGCTTGATAACGAGAAGAGTAAGTATTTGTCACTACTCTAGACCATAATGATCTTTGGTCTATAACGCTTAACTATTTTCTACTATAATCTTGTTTATTTCAACAATCAGATTCCTGAAATGCAGTTTCCAAATTTAATCGCAGCTAGGAAACTGTCGCAAAACAGTCTATTATTTCAAAACGGTTTTCTGGCTTTAACTAGACGCATTATTATTTATTATTTACAAATTGATCCAGAGAATAAATTCTAAGACTAAAGTCTTAAGGCTCTAGCATCTAAGGCTTTCGGCTTTTATTAAAAACTCTACCGCTTTTGAGATTCGAACCCACGACCATTGAGTTGCTAGTCGAGACTTTTGCCTACTCGGCCACTTAGGCGGATTTTAACTAGACTTATTAATACAGACGACCATGTATCGTATTTTGTAAATCTACTCTTCAAGGAAGTAAAATCGTTATTATATTAATCTATCAAGAACCTATGGCATGTTACCGGCCTGGCTCGTCGGATGGGATGGGTGAGAAAAATTTTAACTAGATTCATGATAATTTTATTTATTTTTTGTTACAAATGATTCATTAATTTATACTAACATGCTTACATTGAATTTGGAAAAACTTTACGGAGGAAACAAAAAAAAACATAATTGTGCCCTATCCATTCTGCCTATCCCTCACCCCGCAGTCACAAATCCAACTCCCTGAAAAAATCTTTTTCTTCCCTTTTTATACCTTTTTTTTTATATCCTACAGTGTCCATTACAATCCGCCCACCAAGAATCAGCTTTGGGGCAACAAAAAATTTGCCACAAAGATGATTAATGTACTTCACTGACGTATGTCTTTTGCGTGATATGTCCCAATAAATTTACCTCCTAAATTCTCCAGTTCATAATAAGAATTACCTAACTTTCTTTTTATTCTTGCTTTTCAAAATAAAAGATATAACTTAGAACATTGTCCCTTTTCAAAATGAGATTGCCTAAGATTCCTTCTGAATACTTCTTGTCATTCTCTGTCAGTTACTAACTTAGATCTCAAATTGTAATTTTTCTCATTTCTCTTAAACTGCTTTTCACTGTGATTACAAGCTTATTTCCGGATGATATTCAAGGAATCTTCCTTGAAGAAATTAGCCGATCCATCTTCCATTATTTTGGCTTGTTTAATTAATACATAACTTTTTGCATTTGTAATCATATGTTGACCAAACGTGATATAATACACGATAATTTCGGATACTCCAAAAACGTGGAAAATTTCTTCTTCTAGAAATTTGCATATTGCATCAGTGGATAATTTTTTAACAGCCTTTAGAAAAGGAAATTTAGATAAGTGGTCTACAACTACAAATATCCCAATGTTTCCTGTCCTACTACGAGGATACGGACCTAGGAAATCGATGTACAATCTTTGAAAGATTCTTTGAGTTATGGTAGTTTTGCCCATGGGTGGTCGTAAAACATAATTGGAATGTTTTGTCATTTTACAAATATCGCACCCATTAATATGGTTTTTTACGTCATTAACCAAGCTAGGCCAATAGTAAAGTCGACGAATTCGTTCTAACGTTTTGGTTATTCCTAAATGAGAAGACAGACGATCGATGTGAGCCTTGTAAATAATTTCGTTAACCATCGTATTTGGAATCCATAATTTCCAACATAAATCGTCATGTAATTGTTCACCTACTTTATGTTGTGTTCGCTTGTACACAAATCCATCTAATATTTTTACATCCAGCAGTTTATTTGCATTTGCTTCAATGCCCTGAATTAGATCTCGATAATCGTCTGATTTAAAATGATGTGAATTAAGATCCACAAACAGACCAGTATCATCACCTGTCAAGCTATTTACATAACAATTTTGAGGAGTATTATTTAATAAGTCAGCTGAACTTTCTTCGTCTAAATTAATGCGTGAGAGTACGTCGGGAACCATATGCTGACTGCCTTTTCGATGACAAATTTTAAATTTAAACGCCTGTAGTTTTAAAGCCCATCTTGCTAATCGTGAGTTTAAATCCGTTTGAGACAGAAGCCACTTTAAAGATTCGTGATCGGTAACTATAGTAAACTCATGTCTTTCGACACAAGCCCTAAATTTTTTAACACTAACAATGGCAGCCAAACACTCCTGTTCCGTAACTGAGTAATTTCTTTGGACTTTATTTAACTTTCTGGACATGAATGCAATAGGAACTTCGTCACCTTCAGCATTTAGTTGAACTAGTACGCTTCCAAAATCTGTGTGACTTGCGTCGCAATGAATTGGAAACGGCTTGGTAAAGTCTGGACTATGCAAGACAGGTGCAGAACCCAATAAACATTTTAAATCTTGAAATGCCTTTTGAGCTGCATCGTTCCACGCGAGTCTCTTTTTGTGCTTAGTTAAATCAGTTAATGGAGCACAAACGGTTGCATAGTTTTCAATAAATTTTCTGTACCAACCACTCATGCCAAGGAATCTACGTATTCCTTTTACAGTTTTAGGAACAGGATAATTTGTAATTGCTGAAATTTTATCTGGATCTGGATCATTTAGGTTTATATACATTTGGTGTACCGTAACCATAAAAGAAAATATTTCGTTCCGCAAAACAATCATGATAACGATGACCAGTCCTTTGACAATTCCAACAGACTAGTCCAAGTTCATCCAGTTTTCCAGTACACTTGTTATCATCCTGAACACTATCTCCTTTATTTATTTCAGATACGTGTTTATTTTGAAAACTACTGGGTTTGTTTAAATTCTTTTTGGCCAAATTTTGCATAAATAATTCGCGTTTTCTACAAATTTCCCGCAAATGTGCGACCGAATAGACTTGAAGATATAATATCTCCTGCTGTATTTTCGGTAAAAGATTCCTTCGAAGGATTTTCACTAACGTAACTTCCGGAATTGGTTGATCTAAGCAATCTACCAGCTGCAGAATGGATTCATAAAAGGAGTCAAAGCTCTCTCCCGATTTCTGCTTCCGATCGCGGATTAATTCGCGATAATCCATGTCTGTACGCATGTCTCTATATTGAGCCTTTAATGCAACGTTCAGTTCACTCCATGTAACTACTGGTACTGAACGATGGTAACGCCAAAACTAATCCGCTGCCTTACCATCAAAAAGTATGCTGACATGACTGCACAATAGATTAAAGTCTCCCCCTAACATCTGCCTCGTTAAAACCTCTACTCTATATAAAAATGCTTCGACTGATAAGCCGGACAATCCGCCTGTAAATCGTATTTTTTAATTGTAAATTATTTGGCCTATTTTGTCCGGTGCAAGATTTACAGTATTAGTTGAATAGTTGCTATATCCGTGATTCGAATTTAATTCATTAGTATTTAAAGTATTTATTCCTAGTAATTGATCTACAGTTTGTTCATTTTCTCGTCTAGGTGGTAATTGAGTAATATTGTCTCTTGTTTCAAAATTAAGAGTAGACATAGAAGAATCCTGTGCACTAAAATGTTTAAACGTCGTTCCTAAGGTAGACTGAAACAAAGTAGTCATTTGCTGCTTAAGCTCGTCAAACAACTGTGTTTGCTGTACATTCACCGCAGCTGTAACTAATCTATTAATTCTACTTTCTTCATCATCCGTTATCCCAACATTTATTGTTTGTTCTGACTGTGATGCTTCGGTTTCTATGTTTGCGTTTTGATTACCCTTCTGTTGTCTAGTGATCATTTGTGTATAATTGTTTGGATTATTTTCTGTGGAATTTGATGTCAACCCGACATCACATTGAGGACAATTTGAATTGATTTCGATATATTTATTGAAACAATTCTTATGCTCACAACTGATTTTTATATGATAAGTATTTGTATTTACAAGTTTAATGCACAGACTGCAATAAGGAGAAGGTATAAGAATTACACCGGATTGTTCGATGTAATTAACTGATATTTTTTTTTTCTATCTTCCTTTTTTTTTTTAATTTAAAATTTCACAATTAAGAATAAAAATCATAAGGAAAGAAAAACACTATTGAACAATAACAGAATTCGTCAATTAAATATTACGTGAAACGATGAGACTTCCAACAGTAACAAAAGGGCGAGTTCAAAACAATACATGGTAGACAACTACATTCTTTTTTCTTTTTTTTTTTAAGGTGGCATGGATGAGAAATCAATCCAAGATTCCAAAAGAAATCTCCAATTTTCTGAACTCTGACTCAATGAGTGCAGATTAAATAAGTTAATCTGAATTTCTCAACTTGGGTAGTATTCCGAACTAAATAACACAAGAGATTTTCAAGATAAGCCAATTCAGGTGGTAGGAACTCTTTGTAAGAGTGAATTCCTTTCCTGAGTTTGCTTATCAAAAATTACCATTAATGTAAAATAAACTATTACAGCTTACTTATTCATAGTTCAATAATGGTTTCGAGTAATTTGACAAAAAGATATAGGACGAACTTTTGCCATAATGTTTCGCGACCCACTATGTACAACAGATAATAAGTATGTAATGTATTTGGTAAATCTACTCTTCAAGGAAGTAAAATTGTTATTATATTAATCTGTCAAGAACCTATCGCACGTTACCGCCCTGGCTCGTCGGATGGGATACTTTTTCTTCCCTTTTTATAGCTTTTTCTTTTCTTTATAGATCCTACAGTGTCCATTGCAACGAAGTCAAAAAAGCAGGTTACATTTATCCGCAACTATGCACCGTCTTTTGCATCAATTAGTCAATTAGCGAAGAGGAAAAATTGAGTTTACGAAAAGATGACACAATTAATCAATTTTTACTTAAAACTGTTGCGAATTTCAACAATTATGAGATAATCTATATAATAAACATAAACAATAATGTAATAATATTTAAATATTTTCATTTATTATTATTTGTTATCGCGTTTATTCTATGTATTAAATTAACGTAAGCGAATATTTTTCTTAAAAAATTTTCTTAAACTTAACAGCGTGCTTAATTTCTAAATTTATGAAAATTAAGTCATTTTCTAACTTAACAAGTGTCTATAATTATATATTAAAACCGTAGAAGAGATTAGGTAAAGAGAGGGATAGAGATACAAAGTTGCATACAATATCAACTAAACTCATCTTTATAGATATTAAATATATGTTATTAAAGCTATACAGATACAAAAAAATCATAATTTTCTTTTAATATTATCGATTGTTTCTCTTTTATTTCTCATCACCGTCTTCGTCAATATGAAATTTGTTTTGTTTTTGCATATCAGCTAAAATGAGTGTACAATCACAGCCTTTTTGTTACATCTATTAATTAATTTTAAATGAATTTTTATTATTTACTACAGTAAGCACACGAATGTAAATGTATGGTTTTATCTGTGGTTATGTACCTAGTTCCCTTATTCACTTTTTACCCCAACTGTTGTTTTTTACCATGCTACAAATAAATATTATTTTAGTTATAAATTTGTATTTGTTAGTTTTATGTAGGAATTTCATTTGTTAAACGCTTTCATTTCAATTCTTCATTTACGTATAAAAATATTCTACACCTGGCGTACTAATATTAAAATTTTATTTAAGGTATTGTTAAAGTGCAGGTGTTTTATTAATTTTCCATTTTTTTTTTCTCATCTAATTGTTGTTTTTATATACTAACGGTACAATGTCATAGCAATATGTAATCGACTGTAATCAATAAATTAATTCATTAGTTTATGATTAGATCTACGCAATGTGTCAATTTTGTCTTTATTAAAATTTGAAGAATATGCATAAAAGGAGGAAAAATTCAATTCCATATGGATTACGGTCATTTTAAGTATGATGATTGCGAGGTTATTAATCGTGGGCCGATTAATTCTTTTGCACATAATTTATGACAAAAATTTACGTGGGATTTCTTGTCAGCAATTGTCACAGTCTATTGAGCTTTAGTATTATGTGCGCAGAGTCTCGCTTTATTCAACGGAAAAATTTAAAACGAAAAAATGTTTCGTAAAAAACATTAACAAAGTTCGGTAGAAAAAGTTTTCTTACTTGCTTTTGCAAATATCAACGACACTAACGCCAAATGGGTTCATTGAAGAAAAAGACCCATTTAATAATTAAATGATCAAAATAAGGCTCTGTAATAAGTTTTAATTTATGAATCGGGCCAGCGACTCATCTTGGTTAAAAATCCGTTTCAAATTGTTAACTATCGACATAGCCCATTTCTATAAAACGTAATTGTGAACAGATTACGATAATTTCTAAGCGTAAGAGTAGCGCACCGCTATAGATTTTTCGGAAAGAGAATTTTTGTGTATTGACATGGTAGATGGTACCTTCTAGAATATATCGAAAAAATTCACTACCGGAAAGAAATTTGTTTTTGAAATTCATTCATTTACTGTTGTAGAACATTTTTGATGAAGTTACCGTTCGGTGAGCTACCCTTGAAAGTTCCTACGCTTAAGTCCCACATTCAAATGTCCGGATTGCCAATGTCAAGTTTATTTATATTCTTTTTTTAAGTTATTAATAAAAATTATTAAAATAGTAAAATAATCATCCTCCCACAGCGGCAAGATACGTATACTGGCATTTAACAAAGGGATAATTTAGTTTTAACTACTTCGATCAATTTAAGTACCATGTTAAAATCTAGTTATGGCAGTGTGTTGAAAACGAAATATATGTTTGCTCCCATTTTTAAGATGGTTTACATCAAATGTTTAAACAAATTTATATTAAAAGAAGTAAAAACGATCAGGCAAGGCCGACCTTTAGGCACCATACACCACTTCGTCTAGTAAATTTTTTATTTGTTTTCATTATAAAATGTCAACCATTAGAGCTTGTCTCCAGCTTCTTTGGGAGCCCTTACATGGAAAAGACGGGGTATAAATTTAACAAAATTAGTCTTCTTATTTAAGATAATTATTATAGCTCATCAATTATTAAATATTACGCTTTAGTTCCTTATACAGGTGTTCTTTTCATAAGCAGTCTTATCTGTAGAAGCAAGATCCGAAAAATAGGCTTGCGTTGTGTAAATATGGTAGAAATAAAATTTCTATGTCAAATTACTCTAATGTGGAGTAATTTTCATCAAAAATATTAAAAACGGACTTATTGTTGTGCAAAAGCATGCTTTGTTGTTGTTGTTGTCAGAATCCTTATAGGTCATGGGATACAAAAAAATAGACCTAGATGTAGATTTGCGATATACCATCTTGTCCTTCGTAGGACCGATCAAGCAAGAACTCGTTCACACTATCGTCCCATCCGAACCAAATTTTTCTCATCCACTTAATATCACTCATGCTTTTGTCGAAACATTGAAAATTGAAATTTTTTCTGTCTTCTATAAGACCAAGACGCGTGAAATATTGAAATATTGAAATATTTCGAAACTTGCGATTTGCAAGTTGAAGAAGGACAGGCAGGCGGACAGGTGAACAGACATGCTTGAACAGATTCACAAGGCGAATTTGAGCCGATCGGTGTAATAAAAGTTGGATCTATCTTAATTTCTTTTCCCTTCTAATTCTCTTTTACATCCCCACAATCCTAATGCACTCTGCCACACAAGTAGTGGAGGCTATAAAAGAAAAGTTCTTTAACACTAACTTACAGGCGATAGGTACGTCTGTGGAGTAAAAAAATAAATAAATAAGTTTCATAAAAAGACCAAAATACAATTCTATAAAATATATATAATAAAAAAATGTGTTAAGCGCGTTGACAGCTTGTAAACAATAATCAGGTAATTGATGTTATAATTTGATTCTTAGACCCATAATCGGTGATTCTGAAATAATTAATATTAAAGATTAAAAATAATGTCAGGGTAAAAGTAAATTCTAAAAGGAAATAGATTTGAGAATTGAGTTAGAAAAATTATAAATATTGCTGAGATCCATCTCCATCTTCATAATGTACGAAATAAAATGTTCTTGCAGATAATCTTTACAAAACTAATTGAAAAAGAAACGTGGCTATGAAGTAAAATATTTAATTCTTTGTCCATGGGGCTGCTTAGCCGTTCTAAGGAAAATAAATCTTTTTCCATGCAAAATAACAACTAGTAAGGAAAGATATCTTTGGTCGATTGGTACCATATTAAGGCTAACTATTACATATCTTAGTCCACGTCGTCTAACATAGCTATTCGCTTATTTTCGTCATAAAATTGCACCTCATTGTCATATAAATGCTAACTATCTATGAGAGAACCTTATGTGGGAAAAATATATCTAAGTGTAGTTAATTTATATGCCGAACAGCTATTGCGAAGCAATTTCCACCCAAGATACTGAAAGCTAAATCTCGTTACTAAGTGAAGGCGAATTTTTTACGAGAGAGTTTAAATGAGCGAAAGAGTTTTCACATTCATCTAATGTGTGACGATAATAATCAGGCAATTTTTATTGACAAATGTTACAAATGCAATATTTGTTTCATATAAGATTTCTTCAAAATAATCCATTTCCGGCTACGTACGATCACCCTTGAGCCTAAACATGTCCCTATCTAATTTAACCAAAGTATCTCGATAATTCCAACCTCTGCAGTTTGGATACAAGGTCACAAGATTACATGAACAGATATCAGGCGGAAAGACGTGCCGAATATTTAATTCGGAGAAAGATTGTGGATCAGTATTGGGTGTTGCAAACGTCGCAAATGTAGTATAACCACACCACTAGCGGTGTAGGTTATATTTTCTAATAACTTTAAATGTGGAAGGACAATTTGTAAATGAAAACAGAGTCTGAGATATCTGTTTTTTGTTGTGCCAGATTTAGATTCAGTTTTTGAAGACAAAACTTTTTTCTAATCTTAAAATAAATTCCTATTGCAAAAGTACTTTTTACCGAAAAACATTTTTCAATTGGCTCATAAATATATCGTACTTGATCTCGTCGTATAAGTACAACTTCTCCTACATTTAATCTTTTTCTCAAGCAAGCTTAGATTGAAGAAGCTTGCATACAAAAATATCACGATGCTTATTAACAAGCGTAAGAGCATCGATTTTTTGAATAATCGCAACATTGTTAATGGTCATTTAAACATTATCCATTTAAATTAAAATCGTCAGTCACAAAAATTAAAACACGAATACCACCAAATCTCGCAAACTTGTCGAAAAATCGGTGGAGTTTACGGTGAAGATACTTCACCAAAACTAGCGACCCGCAAATGATTTATTCGCTTAGGACACGTGGCGTTCTAATCGATTCGAAAATCGGGAAGGCATTAAATTAAGTTAAAAGAGTCGCGTAAGCTTCAACACAAAGAAAAGCTTGATATTTGGGTACCACACGAATTAAGAATTGAAAAACTTGATTGCCTGAATGTTTATCTACGATTCACTGCTGAAACGGATAAAAGTAAAAAATGGATATGACAATGATATGCAAGATGATTAAAGTTGAATAAGAAGTAGCAAAGTTTGCATTGGCGTCACCTAAAGTAATTCTTTGCGCTTCGTGAAATTCGATTGAAATAGTGTGTCATGATTTGCTCCAACATGATCAGATAATTGGTTACACTCTCTAACGTTAACAACTAATGCACCCTATTGATACAGAGGCGCTGCGACATTTTTCATAACGGTAGCCCGGACCTTGCCCTGTCCAACTACCGTTTGTCTCGTACTTTGCAGACCTCTTTTCATATGTTAAGCTACACTACAAAAGAGGTCTGTAGAAACTACTTAATTCAGTTTTTCATTCAGAAATCCCGGAAGTTGTTCAGCGATAGCTTAATGCTCTTGGCACAAAAATAGTAAAATGATATCGACCGAAATTATCCAAATTTATTTTAATCAACAAAAAAAAAGAAAAATACGTTTGAGCTTTCATGAGAAAGCGCCATGGAGTTTTTCCGTCATCTATTATTAAGTTCGCAAAATTTATACTGGTTATGTAAAAACAAAAATGTATACATGCATATAAACATTAAACGTAACAATAAATACATTGCGATAAAATTTATATAACTTATGAGAAGATTATGACAATCAATAAAATGTGAAAGAAATTAAAAATGAAAGGAAAAACACACAACTAATAAAATTGCAAATACATATTATTAAAAAAAAACTGAATCAAGCCTAATCGAAAATTAAATTAAAACTCAACGTAAAATAAAAGAAGTTGCTATATGTTATTCATTAGGCTAAAGAAAAATCAAATATCGAACAATTCATCAAATATATAGAATAAAAGCGAAAGCGATAGCTACAGCTGCATTGCTATTATTAGTTGTGTGTCCTTTACCTATAAATTGATGAAGCAGATGTTGACCTTGACCAAGTAACTAATAAACCCTCACCTCTACTGCGCTCACGTTTGCTATGCAGTAACACTTTGACGCTTTCTTGCGGACAAAATGATGTCCTCAATGTGGTAAACAGTAGTCTGCAAAGGTATTAAAAATCAAAAATGTTGAAATAAAATAAAAACAATAAATAATCGAATAAATGGTATGCTTACCGAGGCAATATGGCAACAACAGAGGATATAACAATAACTAACCAATGTATGGCGGATGTAAGACAACGGAATATCACCCAGTAACTGGAAGGAAGGCCAAAACAATTGACGCACATGGAATTGTAGATAATAGAAAACAAATAAAAGGAACCTAAACTGAAAATGATCGAAAGCACATGCAGGATTGTCTGAAGAGACGAAAAATTCAGTTTTAGTTATCAAATAAGGAATGACACATAAAAAATATGATCAACTTACCCACGAGCGTATTTCAATGGCACCATGCAATAAATTCGTGAAAAGACAAGAAGCGGTTATGGTAGCACCAAACTCCCATATACCGACTTCGCTATTGACATAAGCGTATAAAGCTATCAGAAATACCACTAAACTCTGATACAAAGCATCCAATAAGATTACCCAGAAATCATGTGGCTTATAAACGACACCCAACCGGCCCTTGAAAGTTGAATCAAAGGAAGACCATTTAATTCAAGATAAAGTACCATAAAGGGAATTAGTTACGTTTTTGTAAAGGTAGGGATTTTTTAAGAGCAAATCCTCGGGCACATGTTTGTCGTAAACGCCTATTGCTAAAGGAGGCAAGGAAGTAAATATGAAATTGTAAAGCATTAAATACATTTGATCCATCATCACAGTCCCAGAAAAGCCGCAGTGTAACTGATACCAAAATATTAAAAACACAAAGGCCTGCAATATTGTTATTTAAAGAAAAATATATTTCTCAAGCCTGAATTTTTATAACTTACAGCATTTTTATAGAAAAAGTATAAAATCATACGTGACAAGCGATCATAACACCAATAACCGTGGGTTAGTAGTAAACGCTCCAAATACCGAAATCTTGCTAAAGTAAAATCAGCCGCCATAACTGCTTGCGTACCTTCCTGCCCGGATATACCAACACCCACGTCTGCCATCTACCATAAATGCAGAAAAATAAATTTCGGAATTTGATTAACATTCAACTTCTGTGTTTTAAAATACCTGTATCATGGACACATCATTAGCCCCATCGCCTACAGCTAAAGTACACAACCTGAGTTCCTCTTTCACCACCTTAACTAGATAGGCTTTTTGTAACGGAGTTGAGCGGCAGCATAGTACAGACGCACAACTCGTAGTTAATTTTAAAAATGGTCTTATCAATTTCGATCTGAAATTGTCAATCGAATTTGTTCTTGCTATGTTAAAACAGAAATTATCACCTTAAATCCAAAATAAAAGTCAATGTTTTGCCGTCAACCACTAGAGAATGAGGTTTTGATCGTGTGTTATTATATTGAAAAGCTGAGTTTTTCCTAAGCTCCATGTCACTTAAATAAAAATTAATTGCAGCTTCTGCAGAGTCTCTGGAGCGGGCTGTTAATCTAAAAATTACAATCCTTTGAGATATTGGAAAGAGTTTCAACATTTTTATTTATACCTTATCAACTCCATTTCTTGTGTAAATAGTTTTGCTGAGTAGGCAATATTAATGGCAGTTTCCGGTTTATCACCAGTTAAGACCCACATTGAAATACCGGCTGCTAGAAGCGATGTTATAGTTTCTGGTACGCCTTCCTGTAAACGATCCTCTATACCTGTCGCTCCCAATAAGACGAGATTATTTTCTAATTTTGCGAAAGATTCTCGTAGACGACGCTCTCGATTTTCTAAAGACATTTCAATTTCTTGATGTCTAGTCCACCAATCTGTGTAATCTGCAGGTTGTATATTACGTTTCGCCATCACCAGTATTCGTAAGCCTTCTCGAGCGTAATGATCCAATTGGTGTTGGGTTTTTTCACGTATCACACCTTCTGGCGAATCGGGCGAACATTTAGCCAATACAGGCATTATAGAACTATCGGCTCCTTTGGTGTACAGTGTAATTTCCTGAGTGTCGGAACGTCTAACGATAATCGACATGCACTTACGACACGAGTCAAAAGGTAAGATTTTCAACACCTCATATTCCACCAAACCTACATTAGGAACATTAACCAATAAACGATTAGGACTGCGATTAATAAGGCAACAATCATAACTATAGGCAGCATTAACCAAAGCTAATTCATCGGGGCTTTCAGCTTCATATAGGGGGCGATCATCAGGTGTTTGACATCCTTGATAAACCTTTTGTTGCCTGCATTACAACAAATACGGCTATATTTATCTCTTTTTTCTTATTTTAACCTTTTGTTACTTATGTTTAATAAACTTACTGCAGTTTGTTGGCTAAACGTTTAGCGTGTGTTCTGGCATTGAGAAACGTTGTTAAGCTGGTTATTTTAGAATTTAAAACCGCTTTAGCTCTACCTGTTGGTGATATGGTCTGAGATAATGATTTCATTTTCATCGGCGGTGACTCCGAAGTGGGTGTTGTTTCAGCTGAACTGCTAATCGGCGAAAGGGAAGGTATATGCGGTTGACTAATGGGTAGGGTAAAACTTAAATTAGGGGGTGGTGACGGTGTCACAGAACGAGATTCAGATAAGCGCATATAACGATCTGCTGGTATAGCTGGACCCAATCTGTTACTGTTCAGCGGAGTTTTGGGCGGAGAGCTTGTCATTTCATCTCGGTTTTGAACCATAGCTCCTATTCAGACCTTTTTATTTATTTATGGTTTCAATTACATTTTCCACATAAACTCACCTTTCGACGCTAAAGGTGGCTCTCCTACCAAAGAAGTATTATTACTTTGTACCTCGATAATTCCGCTGGCGTTCATTATATCTCGATGTGGCCCGGCGCTTACTACCACTGTATTACAAATTGCTAATACAACTAAAAATTCTTGTATACGTTGCGAATTATGCAACACGTTCTGGCTGGCGGAAGTGAAGTTTGACAAGTCATTTAATAAATTCGTATTTATCATCAATGGAGGAATTGGTGAACCTGGCTTGGAATATGACTTCTCCAACTCGGACGGTGGATGATTATAATCGTTTCCATTAACTACACATCGACGAAATAACATTTTATTTTCAGTGAGTGTACCTGTCTTATCCGAAAATATGTGTTGTATTTGCCCCAACTCTTCGGTGATATTCATGGCACGACATTCAGTTTTTTTATTGGTATCATGATCGAAAAGGTCGATGTTGTTATGTATATGGAATACTTGTAAAATTTTGCACAGTTCTATAGTCACATATAGCGAAAGCGGTATCATAACTTGTAGTATTATGATATATGTCCAAAAGGTTAAAAGGCCTTCATAGCTTGGATCCACTTGAAACGGTAAGTAAGGTACAGGAAACTTTTGAAATGAGCTAAGCCACATTTTGCAACCCACCGCACCCACAACGCAGAGTATTACCAATATTATCACACACCTTAAAGTTGAAATTAAGAGCAACGTGAAAGTGAAATTTAGTCATCAGATAAGAATAAAAAATTAACATCGTCCCGTTAATGAATAATTCCCGCACAAAAAATAAGGGACGACTAATCAGAGATAAACTTATGGAAGTAAAAACCGAGGTTGTTAGGGCAAAAACTCTAGTCGGTGGTTTAGACGCTCTATGACGAGTACACCGACAAGGTTTTCACAATCTTTATTGCCCCGTTTTTATCATTTCATAATGATAATGTTAACAGATACTAATATAACCCCAAATAGATTGTTTTGTCAAGTTAACTTATAATGAGGCTTGTTGAGTGGGCTTGTTTCTTGCATTTTTCATTAATACAACTTATAGTATCTAAAGTCTGAATAATGAAGTACAGATTGTACTCAACAATATCCAATTTAATCTAGTGCGTTTTCTAAGATATTCATAGGGAATTAAAAATTAGGGTTTTATTTGCAGAAACTTGCTGATACACCTACCATATCACATCTATATTCATTTGTTGTTCCACTTTGGAACGTTTATAACGTGGTCCACTATTGTTTAACATTGCTTTAGTTTCATGACCGGCATATACTACTACACCTTCCACAAAATCAGTATTCTATGTTCATGGAAAAAGAAATAAAAGGATATTATAAAAAATTTTCAAGTCAAAAGAATTTGCTTGTGTGCAGATACAAACATACCTTAAGTCTACTTTCTCTTAATAATAAACATTCTGTTGATATTGGTACTCGTTCACCCGAAGAATGGAGTAAGGCCCCATGAAAACGATACAGTTTTGTGGTCGGAGCATCCGCTTCCACACGACTTATAAATTTACTAGGTGTAAATACATTTTGTTTATCGGTAAAACCACGCACAACCTAATTAATATTTGCGATAACAACATGAATATTACGGGACAAATTAGGCGCTCACCTCACGTCTTTTGAGATTTGTTTCACCATCTAAATCACAAGTGTCAATATAACAGACTCCCTGGGAATCACTAGTGCGCAATAACAATATATCCGCAGGTACCGTTTCATTATTTGATAAATGCACAATATCACCAACCCTAACATCTTGCCATTTTACTTTTTTATAGCGCTCTGTTTCACTACAATAAATAAAGAAAATAAATATTAATCTTAATTATTAAACATTACAAACAGTGTGCTTCTAAGCGCACTAAGTGTTTAAATAAAAATTATTCAAAATTCAATTTTGTAGTTAATCACTTTAACGGTTTACTAAAATTTGTCTCCTTTGAGACTGGAGACCACGTTTTATACGGCTGCAGATTTTTTAAGCAATTTGTTTAACGACATGCTGTAACCTTTACATGGCGTGCAACTGTGGATCAGAAGATTGCTTAAAGAAAGTAAGAAAAAAGTGTTGGGAGCTAATAAGTGTTCAGTTTGTGAACACTGTGTGAAACCCAGAACTACAGGTCTCAGAACTCTATTTCAGTTCTTATGATTCTGAAATTCGAATAGTAATGTTAAACTTAAGCTGACGAGTAAATAATCCAACTTTCAGACTGTTGCTTAGTTTTATTTGAGCACAATTTACTAAAATTGAATCTTCTCATAAATACAACCACAAAAACTGATCTTCGCTATTCTGAAGCTCTGCCAACGAACTGTAAATTCAAAATTTAACGAAACTTATGCAAGAAGCTTATACATATGGAATCGGCTACTTGATATCCCCACGAGTAACGAAGTATTAGCCGATCCAAATTGGCTGGAGAACGTGCAGTATTTCAGCGTGTTCTATAGAAATTTTAACAATTGTAGATTTCTGGTCTTTTTTTTTACGAAAAACTTATACGGGGTTTTTAAGAAGGAAGAGTAGGCGTTCGCAATAATAAAAATGTAATCTTAAATAAATCTAATCTTTAGTTAGCGTCCACCGAAAGTTGTCTACTGTGTCAAAACATACGTTGTTTAAGAAGTTTTTTTTTAGGAAAATCTCACACTTGATGGTTTGAGTTTGAGAACTAATTGATTTTTTAAAAAAGCAAATTCCAAATAATGGTAAAATAAAGTACATATTCGTCACGCTTTACCTGCCTCGTGCGGCTGGCAGTCGTCGGAAAGACTGACAACAATTTGCAGACTACTTCGCGGAAAAAAGGATTAACACAAACATGTCACTATGGATTGGTATCTTGCTTGTAAAAGGATACAATAAGTGCTTGCATGTATTCTGATCACTTTTTCGTTTGAAAAAACATTTATTGAGAAAAGTTTATACAATATATGCTACTGAAAATATTTTCCATCATGTTCTACAATTTTCGCCTCTCTTTTTGGCAATATGGCGATACCGTGTCAAAGGAACGATGTTAGTTTGGGAGCGATCTAACCATCGACCCATTTTCGCACTCCTTCAGCATTTCGAAAACATGTGCCAGCCAAACCATGCTCAATCCTTCTGAACAAGTGGTAATCAGAAGGCGTTGCATCTGGTGAGTACATTGGGTGCGGCAGAACTTCCCATTTGAGCTGCAACAATGTATCTTTGACAACCCTCGCTACGTGTGGCCGAGCGTTGTGATGCAAGAGGATGCCTTAGCGTCCGTTAACCGCTATTGCTGCTCTTCTTTCATTCCGTTTCATTCCGTTTTAGCAGCTCGCAATAGACTACATCTTGCTGATCGCTCCACATGAACAGCAAAACTTTATAAACGCGAATATTCCGCTTCGGTGTCGATGTGGATGGCTATGCTGGACTAATCCGTGACTTTTTGCGCAGAGTATTGTCGTAGTAGTAGATCCATTTTTCATCACTAGTGATAATACGCCACAGAAAACTATTCTTTTTTTGCCTGGCAAGCAATGAAACCACGATGTGGAAACGATTCGAAATGGCATTTTTAGACAATTCATATGTTATCCATTTTCGCTCCTTTTGCATCTTTCCCTTCGCATATAAACGTCTAGAAAGGGTTGACTCCTCAACAGGTAAGCTTTTGGAAAGTTCTTTGAGCGTTTGAGCTTGAGTCTTCGCCCGATGAGTATTGCAACTTGTTATCTTCGAACATTCTTTTCTTTATTTTTACTCTAGGCCGTTCTTTGTGATTGATACCGCAAACCACCACTTTTGAAGCTTGTATCAAAACCAACAGTTGGAATATGATGAAGCAGCATCACCCTAAGCTTCTAAAAATAATGAACGTCAAAAGAGCAATTTTGAGCGTTCCATGATTAGTGTCTGTATACCCGAGTGACTGAAAAGTACTAAATGGAAAACTTTTATTTTATGTAGAGAAATTTCAAAATCATCGAATTTAACCGTTGTATAGTTAATTGTTGTGTCATTACTTTATCATTTTCACCGTTAGATATTGCTGATCAAAATACATGCAAGCAGCTAATAATTTGAAAGTATTATTTATTTACTATTATTACTCCTTCATTAGAAAAACATTTGTGTCGATTATAAGCCATCTGCTTAGGTGACCTAAGTGTTACATATTTTAGTTTGTACTTACACTTAATTGGAATTTTACGTTTAACATCAATGTCATCTGCCTTATATATATATATATAACTATGTAATATGCTGTTTACGATTACCGCTCTACTTTATTTCTTTATTTTTGTCACAACAGGAAATAAGTTCGGTTTTAAGGTTTATGTTTTTAATACCTATTATTATTAAAGTCGACTTAGCCATGTTATGCATACAATTAATAAAAACAACTATAGGATATTTACTTTGCGTGATGGGCGGATATTCAAGATTCGCTCCAAGGCGCATACAGGCGCCCCCGTATAACACGGCGTTTGTAAAACATGACTTCGACACAACAAGATTCAAAATTGCGAATAGTATAACACGGTTTTGATGGAACACAATCTCAAAAAATCGAATAACGATGTTTTATTTTATTTCATCGGTAATAAGAGTTATTTCAACCAACTTTAAAGAAAAAGTAATTAATTTTGTGATCATCATCATTATTTTTGAACATATTTCTAATTTTTATATTTCGCCATGTTGAATTTCATAATTTGCCTTTTGTCAAAAGTTGAAGTTAACTTACTTTTTCATTTATATGCATGTTTGGAATGAAATTTAAGCTATCATAAAATTTTACACCTTACGACTTGGTTTCTATATAACACGGCACACATTGCCTTGATTTATATTATATTTAACTGTAAATTATGTTATTCTATATTCTAGTTTAAATAAGGAAATAAATAAGTTTCATATCAGGAGAGTTCGATATAGCTGGATACAATTAACCGTATCCCGCGAGGGATGCGTACAGTTTTCTCATTCATTTTTATATGTATTTAGTTCACAGCGGGGAAATTCCTTTTGTATTATCATTTCGTGTTTCTTTTAAAAAGAGAAAGTGTAATTATTTGTCCCGCGCTATAACGCAGTCTTTATTTGTAAAACATTTCTGGTTTTTAAATTAGCTTGGATTTCAGAACTTAAAGTAGCCTTTGATTACAGAGTGACAGCGTACAACAAGGCCAACAAATGTCATGGTTGAAACAATTACTCGTAAATGTTTTGTAAAAAGCAATATATGTACCTGTGTGTATAATAGGTGCCGCAGCTTACATATGTGTCATATGTATTTACGTACGTAAAATGAAAACAGCCGAACAAATAAAATGTATAATATCATGTCACGTTTCATGCAAATTGTCTGCTGTCCATAAAAGTCGGACGTATCCATATTACAAGCAAGCACGAATTCAGCACATTATTATTTATATAGTACGTTTCTAAAGCAATATAGTGTTAAAATACACCCACATCGTAGAAAGTTTATCAAAAATAATGACACATACATATATACATATATGTATATCAACAAGCTTAGTCATTATTATATGTACTGTGTTATCAACTTTCGATGAAAATACATTGCGCTGTTTCCGAAAAAAAAGAAAATGAAAAAATTACAAAGGTAACAAAAAAGTCAAACTAATTATTTCTTTTTTTTCGGTACATTCTCAATTTCATTGATCTATGAAGCATAAAAACATGAAAAATGAGATGCAACGACGAGGTATCTGTATTTACTAACATTCGATCTTACGAGATTTTATTTTTACTATTCTTCTATAATCACTTACAATTATTCAAAAGTGGAACATAAATGTAACATATCAATGCTTCGTATTTATTCTCCCTGAAGTTGTAGAAAATATAATATAAGATCGAATATCTTCCAGAGTGGGATTATAGGCTCGTTATTATTTAAAACCTTCGGATACAACAACAAATTTCGTTTGCCGGTTATATCTGAATACTGTTTATTGTTGGCAAGTAAAATCTACATTCACGCTCGATTTTTTCGAATATTGAATAACGCAAGTAAAGTAAGGTTTGTTGACGACATTGGACATAAGGTTGAATGAATAAAAAAGCCAAACAGACATCTTTGTATACATTTGTGTGCTTAGCGTATTATTTATCAAGCAGGTGCAAAAAATATATTGGACTTTTTTAATTATGATTATGCGTAAGAGCGTAAGTACACACGTGGATGAATTCAAAAATATATAGAGCCATACCATTGAATCAATATTTTTCAGATACGTTTAATGATTGAAAGCGTATTTGTAGTGATTTATACATAAAATTTAAAATTTCACTAAAAAGTTCAAAAGACTTATGATGACTGTGTAATTGATTCCACCTAGATAGTCTTTAAATAGTCTTTGCTAGTCTTATTCATTTTCATGCCCTTAAATAATTTTAGCTCATCAATTAAGATTACAGTAAATCAAAGCAATCGAGTAAGAAAGTTATACGGCCTCTGAGATGTGCACCAACCTAAGCACGTATAATAATATATTACTCAACCCAGAGCACTTCTTTGATATTCTCCATAATTAATTACACGACATAGCACGCCGGTCAGCAATACCCAGCAATGGCACATAGATGCTGTATCTTATAAAAAATCCTTATTGTGCCAACTTTCTCTTAAAATTTTATGTTATTTTTGGTTCGGTTACGAGTTAGCGACACTATGGAGATCGAAAAGTAATCTTCAAAGTCAGCGCTGGCTTGAAAATTGTTGCGACAATTCTTTTCCGTCAGAAAAAAACTATTTGTTGTTTGGAAGGAGTTCATATGGACATCAGAAATATTAAAAAAGTTCCAAAAAATGTTTTTGATAATCGAAAACTGAAGTTGCAAAGAAGCCTTGCCACGCCAAAGACAAGTGCGTTCACCACTTTGCATAAAAACGTGAGCATGAGAAAGTTGTTGTCCAAATGACCTCCGCGTTTGCTCACTGTGCAATCGTGCCATGAGCCAATGACTAAAATAGTGGAACTGCGGGAATTGGTGTTCGCACCATTACCACAATCACTATATTCTCCAGATATGGCTTTCAACGATTATTCTCCGTTTGCAAATCCCAAAAGGTCATTGCGGAAACTGAACTGTATTTGGATGTCCTTGATAAAGTTTACAACAAAAAAGGCATTGAAATATTAGAGAATAATTGTATCACTTTTCAGGGAGGGAGGTTATGTTGATGAATAAAATCGAATTTTTTCAAAAAAATTCTTTTTCGTTTTTAACCACGGGAATGATTGCCAAATATACGTAAAGAATGTAAAGCATGTTATCTTTATTTTTCGAATTACAAACTAAGTTTTATTGTAAAGTAAATCAAATTGACGATTATCTAAATGTAAAGAATTAATAAAGGTAAGCACAAAAAAAGTTTGACGACTTAACAATTTTATAACTTGGCCCGGCGATTTCTACTTAAATCTTGTTACTTCGTTCATTTTACTCTTTGTTGGCAGATGTCCACTGTTTATTACTCCTCAAAGCATGTACACTTTACAGATATTACATAATAACAAAGTGTTTTGCTTATTGCATTAGAGGATCTCTGTTGTCCGACCTACTTTTACGTGCCATGAGGGTTTCAAATTAGCAGGCGTTCAAAAATTTTCTTGTCAGAACCCGATCCACTTCAATTTTGCATTGAATATTTGCATTAATGTTTGTATTATGTTCACCGGCGGTAGACGTGAATTTTTCAATCATATGCACCAGACGGACTTATCGTGACTAAATTGACTTAAAATCTTAAAAGGAAGAAAGTTTCTATATTGAAAATGCTGTGTGATGCGCGTTCCTGAATGAAGCAACGTAGTAAAGCTTTTAGAGAACATCGTTGGTTGACATAGAGTGATTTTTTAGTTGACAACACCTAAAATGTGTATCAAAAATGCGCACCACCTTAAAGAAATAATGAACCTAGCAAACGGATAACGCATATAATATATCTTTATTAATTCTAAGTGTTTTCTCGGCACTTGAAATTGTTCTCTGGTTGGAATTATTCTCCCTATTGTTGCTGTCTTGCTTCTTGTTGAGATTAACACATTTTATTGATATGTATTAACAAACACTTAGTCAAAGTTAACCCCTAAAAGACAATCATTGCATATGATTGTTTTTGTTTCAAGTTTGCTTACACAAAAGTTGAGGTAATTTTGTTTATTATATTAGCCAGCCATATGTGATGGATAAGGCTGACTTAATTTCATTGTATCTTATTTTTTAGATTATCTCTCGGAAACAAGAATAATGGAAAAATGGCAATAATGGCAAGAAAATTACAAGAGAAGTTACTATAAACCTTACCAAAAATTTGTTTAATTAATTATATATTATCGGTAATTCAGCCGGTTTTTCTTAGTTATTCCTCCACATTGCAAATGTTTTTCCTTAACATAAATGCAGCCAACTTTTTAATAAATCTCTGCAATTCTCGGTACAAAGTTTACTGTTAAGAATAACGAGGAAGCAAAACTTATCCATATGCGTAGACATTTAATAACCACATCTATTATATTTATTGCATGATACAAGATTTACGATGAAAATGATATGAATTTAATCGGATCAAACTACTATTCGACATCAACAAATCACAGAAACAACGACGTGGCCGAATGTTTACGAACGAATATTGGATATCTTGGATATTTTTTCAATAATTTTAAGTTCGATAAAACAATCGAAAGTTTATAAATATATTCGGTGTAATCAAAAGCAATTAGCAAAATTATATTATTCGTAAAAAAAGTGACCTCGATGCTGATTGCTAAAATATCGATTTTAGATAATTATCCATTCGCACAGAGAGTACAGAGAGTATGAAATTTGACGCAATGATACACGTATCCCTGCTGAACTAACTTAGATTTGCCAAATAAGATCATGTTATAATTTTTAAAATCGTAGAAATACTCACTGGAGTCTCGATTTATCAACGCTATAAGGAGTTTCTATATATTTTTGTATGTAAATCAATTGCAATCCCGATAATTATCTCGAAATTCTTATCATTTAAACCAGTTTAAAAGTTTGTCTGCAGTCACAAAAAAAGCCAACACATACATATAAAGCAAGTATTTGTCCATCTTTGTAATGCGGCAGATTTATTTAAAAAAATGAAAGCGCGTCTATTAAGCGAGTAACTCTTCGTAAGTACACGCAACATTTATCTGTAACAACACCTAGAAGAATCTAATAGAGAATTCAGCTCAAGCCCGATAGTATTCTTCTCTGTTTTAATTGTGGTTCTTACTCCCTACTATTGTATTGCATTATAAAGTAGCAAACATCTATATCTAAACATGATAAAATTCATTTTAATTTATTCACCGTTGATGGACCATTTCACTGACATCATCATCGTCTTTTTTATATGTATGTGAATTAAGCAGTATACTACACTTCCCTATCCCCAAGTCGGGCAGCCAAGTCGACTCGTAAACACGCCTGTTCAAACGTCCATTTATTTTAAACCGGTTTTCATTTGTTTTGTTTATTGTGATTTCAATGTTATTTTTGTTTTATAAATGCACTCGCACATACATGAAGTTTTCATTTAATCATTTGTTAAGTTTATTGTCGTAATAAAAGCGTACAATGTTTCTTAAATTGGAGAAAAAACAAAATAAATGAAACAAAGATATTTGCTCAAACTCAGTAATGGTTATTGACTTTTAAGTCATGCTAAAGCAATGTGTTTTATGCAAATCGCAACTTGCTTTAAATACACCAAATATAGAATTAAGTGCATTTTGCGGAACTTTAATCAAAATTAATTTATGTGCGTACATACAGACACATGCAACTTTTTATCTTCATAGGAACACATTCCATTTTGGTTTATATTTACTAAACTTTATTTTTATAGCCGCCAAATCTCGACGTATAATACGTTAAAGCTAACTTCGTCCGCTTAACCAGAAAGACGGTCGGACAATTACATTTCATATTTGTCTTTTACGTTTATTATTATTACTTTTTATAAATTCATGTGACAGTAGCAGAAATGTTCTCATTTTGTGCTGCATTGAAGGCGTGTCATTTGACTGACTTGTCCTACCTTTGAAAATAAAACTGCTAACAAGATCTTCTAATGTTTTCAGCGATTTTTAAACCGATATCTTAATTTTTACGACCGGAAGAATCTTTATCACGGGACCTCGCTTAAATATCCAATCAAAGTACCGATAAAAACATATAAGGTTTCTAGAGCTGCCTTTCCGTTGTTTTAAAATGAGTACACCTTCAGCCTCTCGATGATGCATACAAAAACATATAAATCCCTTACATATGTAATAAGGAAAAAGAGACTAACAGGCTTTTTCAAAGCTTTGCAGCTATGTTAGTTTCAATTTAAAATATCTCCGTAAAATCCTGTGGTACTATTATCGCTGTTTTGAAATCAGATGTATCCATGCTTTTTTATACCCATCACCGAAAGATGAGGGAAATATTCTTTTTGTCAAAACGTTTGCAACGCCCAGAGAGAAACACCAGAGACACCACAAAGTATACATATTCTTGACCAGACTCAAATTCTAAATCGATTTAAGAATGTCCGTCTGTCCGTCTGTTGTAAACATTCTCCTGGTCGCGAAAGTGAAGCTATAGACTTCAAACTTGGCAGAACCATTCGAGGTTGGAAAAAGGGTCACATCGCAACGCCATATAAACTGAGAACACTTCCGTTTTTCAAAAGGAATGAAAAACTGGTTTCTTGCTCTTTACTCATAATTGTATCAAATAAATATACAAAAATTTGAACGCATATTCTATGGGCGATGCTGTAGCATTTGTGTACACAAATGTGTCAAATATATCAAAATTTGCTTTTCCAATACCTTTACAATGAGCAGAAACAAGCTTCAAAAACCCAATAAAGTATATAAATTGTTGGCCAATTTCAAATTTGGAACATGTCCGACCGTTCGTCTGTCCATCCGTCCGTTTGCGCAACTTCGTAGTGTATGTAGTAAACCCTTTCCCGTTAGGGAAAATGAAAATATCGCCTATAAATTTGCAAAAGAATTTGGAACTGCTCTAAACTTTTCAAAGGACACGCCTACAACGCCCACATGCCTATATGACAAAAACATTTATTTTGCAAATAGAAGAACTCAGCTACATGCACTCCACATTGTACAGCATGCAAACGTACTTCTTATCCTTTTTTTTGTCTTTTTAGGATAACGGTAATGGGTATAAAAAATTCGATCATTACCGAATATAATTTTCTTACTTGTTCTTTTTTTCTTTCTTACTAGTTCTTGCTTAGTGCAGACGAATAATGCGCGCTATAAAATGCGGAAAACAACTATCTAGTATATCAGAAAGGTTGACTTCTATTGTGTGCCATAGCTTGTACTTTGAAGTAAAACGATTTTTGCTAATTAAGACACTGTATATGCATCCTTTATTATCCCATACAACTTAAATATATTCGCTGTAAGCGGCAGATGAACAAAATGAAGAAAGATTTCCTTTTTTCTATTTTTTCTATTCTTTACTTGTTTTTGAGTTTTGACGACTTTATAGCATTGAAGGCCAATTCCAGCAGGAAGGCAAATGAACGTAGCCAAATTGACCCGAATAAGCAATTGGTAACGAGTAAGAATATTCTTGATTTCTGATTTCTTGATATGAAAAAAGTAGAAACATACTGACTCAGCAAAATAAATAAGTTCTCGGAACATTAGCTCTTTAAAATATTCTTACTATTTCCAAAGAAAATGAGTAACTAAAGACGACGCATTTGTTCCTTAATGTTACCGAAAGACACTTCTCTGTTAAACAGATGGCAAGTGAAACCAAATGACAGCAGATTTATGTTAACTTTAATACTAAAAGTAATTTTTTCTGGGTTTATTATGCAAAAACTAAGAACACTGTTTTCTCATTTCATTAGAAAAAGGTGCATTGCGTACGGAAATGCACAAGAATTTTTAAAAGTACATATGTGCCATGTGTGTCTAAACATAAAGAAAACTCACCCTTACAAGGAGAACGGTTGCCAAAATGTGCTGATCTAAATCATTTTTGATGGTGTTCAACTCTTGACCAAAACTCATCAATGTAAGCAATTTCATGAAAATGTTTCAAAAATTACGACTTGTAAGTTGAACAAAAAAACATATGAAGACACCTATTGGACGGATACACAACCTTAAATCGATCTCGAAATTCATTGTCAATCGATTGTTTTTTGTAAGTTTTTTTGACTGTTTCATGCAATCGGCACGAACTTATTATACGGTGTTGTATCACATATAGTGTATCTTGTAAAATGGCTAAAACATGTTCAGCTCCGAATTATTTTCAAAGAAAATATGAGATATTGATGATTTATCGATAAGGAAAAAGAACAAACGCAAAAAGCGCCCGAGATCATCTCCAAAGCGCAGTTATTTTGTTCTAAGCCTACTTATAAACACTTTTGTATGTATCATTCTTGTTGTGTACTTTTAGCAGCTTCAAAAAGAAGGGAAATGTAAACAGTTTTAAGAACTAAGTATGGTTGAAATGATAAGCTACTTGTATATTTTTTTACATAAATAGGATATGAATTGGTTGTATACAGTTCAGCTCATTATAATGGCATCTGACAGCTCAGCTGACTGGCCATCAACACTTTTTATTAATCCACAACAACGTTAGCGAAAAAAACGTCACTCGACTAATAATCCAGTCAGACAGCAAGTCGTTCATGAATAAACGAAAGTATGCACGTGCCGTGTAAACAAAGTAAGCAAAAGTTTTTTTTTAGGTCTATCATCTATCCCTTTCTCTCATATAATTTAAACGTAACATCATTCAATCGGCAGCAGCAGGTTGGTGCCTTATAAATCAAAAAATGAATTCGCTTTCAGTCGAATGTTTAATGTGCATACGTCATTAAATTTTGTAAAAACTCGAGTATGGATCTTAAAAATATTAAACCAAGTAGACTTAGATATGCTTCATTCAAAATTATTATATGCTTTTATGAATTATGTATAAAAAACTTTTAAATTTTGTTCTCTTTTGATGTATTTCACAGTGTGATTTAACAAATTATATAATCCAGTTAACATACCTTACCCGCAATGGGCAAAAATATGTAGAACACGAAATATATGAAAAAATAATAAGCATTACGTATGCTTGTCGCGTCGAAAAGGGAAAGTTGTGTTGATTGTTAAATCACGTTTTCCTTTTTTTTTAATTTGAAGGTAATCCATACATCATTTAATAAATTAAATAAATTAGTAAGGACTAATGAAAGCTTACCCATCGTAAACGCGACATGTACTATTATTTATTCTGTCATCTGAAAATCGACGTCTTCGATCTTCGAATAGATCTTTAACGGCAGTTACACCCAAAACAAAGATTACGGGTATCATGGCAACCTCTTTGCCAAATGCATTAATGGCTGGAAACCAATTAAGTAAAACTATGAAAATGAAGTATAAATTCGCAACACGATGAAATTGCTCTAGTAAATTCTTCGGTATAAACGACAGTAGTGTATATTTGGTAGTGCGGATTTTGTTACCAACAAAGTGACCATTTGGATGTTCACGTTTCGGAGTTTTCGGTGGCACTGTGTGATTTGCCACTACAATGCGGAGACTGCGCTCTTCGGATTTCTCTGCATGGCAAACACCTATTCGTTTCCACCATGGCGGTGTTTCGGAACGACGCAAGGTGTAAATGGATTCAGAACGTGAGGCTTGACGTGAATGGCCACGACCAGCGACTGAGGATGATAATGAAGGTCCAAATTCGCGAGTCTCGTTTTCTTCCTTGTGACCAGGCGGGAGAATGAATTCGGTTTTAGAGCCGACACGACTATGACCGCGCGGCGTCGTCGGGTTATTTGAGGAATCGGCTATCTGTCCTTGAGAAAAAGCACGTTGATGTCCTTTTAGAGCGGATTTAATTGGTCTGCCGCTTGGACCCACAATAACCCCACCACCATGACTTATGGAACGTGCGTGACCACGAACACTACCAACTGTGAGTGTATGTATAACTGGATTCACTATCGCCACGCCCGGTACAATGGTGGCTGGATTATCTGTACCGCTTCGTCCAGCGCCAATGGGACCCGGAAATATATACGTTCTTTCGGGTTCTGGTACAGCACTCATCAGAGCGCTTGTACAATTTAATGGCATACCAGCAGCATTTAGGGGGTCGTACAAAGAATTCGACGCGCTTGTTGATGTTGCGCTCGATACGAAAACAGGCGGTGCCGATCTCTGCTGAACAATAGTAAATTTTCGCCGCAGTTCTTCGGTATTTGCAGACGGCATTGTCACTAGACACCATTAGTTCCTATGAAATCACAGCAGCGCATTATGTGTAAATCATCACATACGTAGAACTACAAAGAAAGAAGAAATTAGAGAAGACTTAGATTAGAAATTACAATAATTAGCTAAGAAATCATCGCAAATTAACAACAAATTACGCTCACTCTTTGAACTTCCCTTCTTGATCGGTATACGAATTTTATACCAATCTACTTTTAGTTTTTTCCATAATAAATAGCAGCAAACTGGATTAAACTATGTCAAAGTGGATCTGGTCGTATTGCAATGTGTGGATAAAATATTAATATTTTTATATTACGTAGGATCTTGTTCATCATATTATATAGAATTTTGTTCATTCAAACAACTTGCAGACATCACTGGCGATGTTTACGTCAAAATCTATGGCTTCATCTGTCATTTTTTTAACATTCATAATTGATTACTTGTTCCATTATAATTTTGCAATACTCATTTATATGGCAATAAAAAAATGTAAATACACACGTTTCGAGATGTCGTGCTCTAGTTGTACTATTTCGGTTTTCTTCAAAATTTTCAAAAAAAGGCGGCGCAAATCCATCAAACTTAGAACGAACCACAATGTTTCGGCAGAACACCTCGGGTTTCCAATTATGATTTTTATCGATGCTAGCAATAAAGAAGCTTTATATATACATATATAACACAACACTCAATTAGTCTTCGATCTAACTTATATATGGCAACGCTCTTGAAAGACACATATGATTTGTGAATGGTATCATCAACCTTCAAACGATGGTTGCCTAAATTTCATGACATTCTGACAATTAGTTTACATTTAAGAATGGTTTTGTTGACGCTTCTATTGTAATTTTTCAAACAATGGGAAAAAAGAATGCCTTGTGTTGATTTAACATTATTTTTTGATCAGAAAAAATACTTTTGGAGTGAAATCAACTTTCATTGAGACGTATCTTGCATTTAAAAGCTGTCGTACAAACATAAACTAGCATGATGAAGCTGAACACTTTGCTTCCCCAAAAACAGTCGTTGTTGTAAAAAAAATGCACAAAATTGTTAGAAACTTGAGAAGGCAGCTTATTTACTATTTCGCATGAACAATCATGAGAAAGCTCCATTCAAAGTGAAATTAAAAACGAGACCAGCGATGGAGTGTAGAAATCAGAAAAAAACCCTATTTCACCAATACAATGCCGAAAACACTGAAAAGGATGGTTAAATTCCAACGTACTCTCCACATCTGTCTGCCAACTATCTTTGGCTCTTTGCAGAAATCAAAAATTATACTGCAGGGATAAAAATTAGGCTCAAAGAAGTGATTAACAAAACTGAGGTCTATTTTAAGAATAATGGCAAATCGTTCGACAAAAAAAAAGGCTTTGAAAAGCTAGAGATGCATTGGAATGAATGTATTACTCTTGGAACTTAGTATATTGATGCACAAGTTGACCTTCTTAAAAAATAGGCCGAGGGCTTATTGAGTGATGTGCCAAAAATACAGGTTTGTCTGATCTCTTGTTGAAAATTCCGAAATCAGAAAATACCGAACCTTGCTAAAATTCCTCCATTTACCATTGAATGTTTTTAAAATTTCACGTAGCAAATTGTGGTACATTTGTCGATAATATTTTCTTTCAGGATTATCCATCCTTTTTAGCATTGACGTGTTAAGTGCCTGGGCATCCGCGTTATTAACCCGAGCCTCAGAATCGACAATCTATCCCATAGAAAGAATTTCAACATTCTACCTCATTTTTTTTATTTTCCAAGGAAAATGTCAGCGATTAGATTGGCTGCAAATAATAACATCTTGAAAACCAAAAATTTAATACTGATGTTTTAAAGCATTTCTCTATTTAACATGAGTGCGATTTTTTAAAAACTGCAAGTTTGAAATAACGCTGTGCAAGTGTGAGTGTTAAATGCACTTAATTCTTATGTGAATACAAATTCAAAGCTTGCTTGTAGCAAGGATAACGAACAATGCCATCATTTGTGTACTTTATTCTAATTTTTAAACTTACAGAAGTATACACAAAAACTGGTCTCGAAAGGACCCGCCTTTTTTTTGGTTTCAATTAATGATGCTAACAAATGCATGACACAGGAAAATGGGGTATATAAATAAATTAAATCAAGTGCGCAGAGAAGAGGAAGTAAAATTGTCAGGACTATATACATCACATGGCAGATCACATTAAAGTGAAATCATCTATTTTATACTTAACTATATGTATATTCTATTATTAATATGGTGATCCACTTATGTTGCGATCCAATTTCATACTATCGCCCTATAATGGCTTCCCCTATTCTCTTGGCGAAAGGCCAAGTTTAAGTAACTGCTTTGCTAGCACGTGTATTATTCCATTAAAATAATCGTTCGTGCACTCGTACAATACTGTAGTCAATTAAGTTTTTGTATTTATTGTTGTAAGGAGTATATATAGATTTGGAGAAGCTTCTAAGGAGCAATAAATGAAAATATTTAATAAAGTTGCAAGCATACTAAGCATTGTACACTAACACAAGTTAAGAGTCTGAAAATAAATTCGAATTTAGCTAGAAAAACGCTTACCAACTCTCTTAACCCTGTCATATAAATTTATGAGATGTTCGCAGAAGTATCTCACGTTTTCTAATTTATACGGAGTATCTCTCCAAATACAAACATTACTTAATCGTAACTACTTAAAGAGCTCCGTGAGCGTGTTTACAGATCGCTGTCAGCGAGTTGGTAAGCGTTTTTGGTAGTTAAATTCGAATTTATCTTCACACCCTTACACGAATTTATCGAGAAATTTTTGTTGCCCAATAGTCCAAGTCATTATGCATTTCTTGTTTACCGTCCTTATTTGAAGCCAACAATATTACTGCGTTGTTTATATGTCAAAGAAAACAATATTGAATTAAAATTTAGGAATGGAAACAATAGATAAGTCAATTACGTATAAAAAAAAGTACATATGGTTGCGTAAAAAATATTGTCTTATGCATAATATTTTGGTGAAATATACGGAAGTTCCGTTTATTGCTGTGAAAATACAATAATACGAAAACATAACATACAAAGAAAAAGAGAACAACGGATAGGTATTTCGTAGCTTAAAATTAAATTTATTTTTGCTACATAACTAACTAATTTAAACAACCACCCACGTCATTAAATATAATGCAAATACGAGATGTCTCTACATGAATCCGATTAATCCTGTGCGAAGTACAATTTCTAAATCACTAACGGAATTTCATAAAAATGCAAAAGCAAAAGAAGTAATTACTTTTATCATTCGGCCTACTTTCAGTGTTCAATTGTTCCTCTAAAGTTTTTTTAAGAGTTTATTTTCTTTAATTTATTGCACAATGTGAATACATGCATATTTTCTTTTACACTTCACTTAACCATCGCTTTAAACGCGAATGTAACTGAGTGAATTCTACGGAGTAAATGCTAATTACTCATATTTTCACAATAATTTTACCAACAATTTGATTTATTATCATCTCATTATACCCTACGCTACTTGTGCTACAGAGTGTATTAAGTTAACGCGGACGTATGTAACGCGCAGAAGGGCTTAAGATAGACGTACCTTTTATTATTTTATTATCAATCCAGAATCATAATCTCAATTGATCTAAGCCTGTCTGTCCATGTAAATTTGTGTTCAAGCTACAGATCGCAATTTTTTAGATATTTTGATGAGATTTGGTACAGTGACGTGTTCTGACCAATGGACGAACGCTATTTTTGCGTTTTAAGGCAGAAATGTTTTACCATGTTATGATGAAAATTGACCCATGATAGTAATTTGATATAATAATTAACGGTGAATTTTGAACAAACGCGTACCTCCACATTTGAACCTCTCGGGCATAACCATTCTTACGCAAAGCATGCCTTTATTTGCAAGGGGGCGTAATTTTTAATATACAGTTCCATAATAGCAAGTTCATATAAAATTTTTGTGTTCTGCGGAAAAAATAAGAATTGTGTCAAACAATGTGGTATAGGGTATTTAAAGTTCGGCCTAGCCTGACCATTATGTTTTCGCTTGTTTTTTTTTTTTTAATGTTTATCTTTGATATTTGCAAACCGCCTGTTTATGCAGTGTTAGTTTACGTTCGTACCCCGGAAACTTTGATATATTAAATTGGTTAATTCTTTTGGTATATTCTGATTATATTTATTGGCAGTCGTTTTTCTATCATTCGTCATTTTTTTATTTGTCAGTCTGTTTTTTGAATTTCCATCCAAAAACTAACTCACAAGACTTAAAATCCTAGCCAAGTCGAATGCATTGCAATGCTTTACGTGGATTTGAAATATTATAATTCGTCTATATTAAAAGGTTATGTAAGCCCAACAACATATTATACTAACTTTTATTTTTTTATCTATATTATATTATATATATTGTTGTTACAATGCTAAATCCTCTTCGGTTGCCTTTTCTGGCATTTTAACGATTTGCCATGCTTTATTATACAAATAAACAAAATTAAGATGTGATCCTTCTTTATATAACTTTTTTAACATTGCAACAGCATCGGCAACAGCTGGTAAACTGTATAGATATAACTAAATCGGGCCACAATCTCAAACTGATTGAATACATTTACACCTCGTGCTTATGATATTTTTGGGATGTTACAAGTGCACTCTCAATCAACAGATGATGAAAACCATTTCAAAAATCGCAATGATAAGCATCCGCGCGTTTCGGCACATATAGTAAATATATGCAGTAAGATCTTAAGAACAGTGATCTTATCAATGCATATGAAGCCAGTTATTTATTTGCAATGCACCCACCATATCTGAAGGTAACATATAAAAATGCAATCAACCCGCAATGACAACATTATCATGAGAAATGACAAAATTAAGTGTGCACATAATTTAATTACGGTACGCAGATACCGTATCTGTGCATTTAATCTGGAAACTACTGATTAATGTGCCCACAAAATGCCATGATCTGGTGGTTGGCACCATTTCATTTTTTTCTTGTCGATAGCATTATTAGATTTATTGTTTATATAAACAGAGCTCAGACCTTTAGCATTCGCAAAAATTATTCATTTTGAAAACCAGCCGAAAACAGTTCCTAACAATAACAGAAAACGTTCTCATTATTATAAACTAAAAGCCTAATGACATGAAATTTTTGTCTGATGTTAGTAACGTTTGTGCCGTTATCACAAAAATGATGTTTGCCAGCCGACGTACGCGTATATTTGCAGCAAACATTCCTCCAAATTCTGTGTTCTTTTGAACACAGCCGTACATAATTTCGTATTAATTATACGCTTTCACTAGCTATCATCGTTTTAGCTACGTAGAAGTAAATTAACAACTTAAGATCTAAATTTAATTTTAAAAGTGTGATCGCCTATAAAGCAAATCCACCGAAATGTGCTAAATGAACAACTAATTAAAGGTACTATTATTCAAAGGCAAACACATGGTTTGTGTGGCGCCACTATCAAGTTTAATTATATATACATATATAAATATATATTTACACGCATACAGTCAAAATAACAATTTGAGCAGTTCATCATTTTTTGTATCTTAAATTTATGCAGCAGAAAAGGACAATTCACCTCATGTCATCCATTAAAAATCTCGAACTCATTTGTGCATAGTAAGAATGTATTGTTTTTGTTGCGAAGATTATTTCTTAAAAGAAAAGGAGCTAGGTCAACATGTACCTTTCCAAAAAAAAAGTTATCGCGTCGGTGACTTACACTAGAATAGGATAACAAAGAGAACGCGGAGAATACATGATACTTTTGTTTATATTCCACTTAGAGTAAAATAGGAGAATACAAAGAAAACGGAGAACACACATTGTTTGAAAGGATCTGTCATAATTTGATCACGAATTATCGCCACTTTTGGTGCTTACGACTGAAGAATAGATTTAGAATATATACTGTATTCGTAAATAGAGTAAGATTTTGAGTAGCTTTAGCATGTAATCGAGAAAGTTGGTATATTAATATATTAACACAAAGGAGAAATTTACAGTCAAAACAAATAATTAAATGAAATAATGAATAATGAAATAAATGAGGCCTAAAAACTCCTAAATGATGTTATTGACGCTATGCACTGATTTCAGTTGAAGATTGCCGTCTGATGAGATGGTGCTTTCTTACTTGCTCTTTTCATTGAATATCTTATTATTTTCATCAATTACAAACCTAAAATCATGAATAGTGCGTATCTATCAGATGAGTTATTCTAAAACTTTTTACCACCTTCCTCATACCATTTAGTCTCTCGTAAGACGAAATTATCTTCATAAAACGCAAATCAACCTGTCGAACTTTAGGCTAAGTTTTAAAAAAGATTGTATAAATAGTTATGTGGCTCTGGTATGTTCTATGTACCAGCAACTGGCTTCATTTCAACCCACCAATCGGTTTTTTTATAATTAAAGAAAGGCTTAAGCTTGACCAAAAGTATACCAGACCACTTTAAAATAACTTAGGTAAAGGTGCTACCTAATATAAATACGATTACAAAACACATGTTTGTGTTCGGCATATTTTTATGAGAATTTTCTTTTGATGATGAGCGCAATTGCATCAGTGCCTTAATTGACTCACGATATCCTTCGCAATACCATTGTTATTGTAATATGTATAATGTCGTTAAAGAGAGTGCTAAAGATATCCGGGTATATCGTCAACATTAACGTTTTCTCTGGCGTGCACAGTGTCTTTTTAACCTTGCTCTAGCGCATTCTGTCCATTTTTCCGTTTGTGATTTACCAACAGGTGTCTTCAAATAAAACTGAAAAGTAGCGCGTTTTCCGCTTATGATTTAACAGCAAGTGTCTTCAAATAAAAAGTAGCACTTCCTATATATGGCACTAAACGCGAGTTACTCAAAGCTATCAAAAATTATGTTATACGTAGTCCAAATGTCTCAGATAATGCTTTCATACGCAGAACTCAAAGTTTGACAGCTGCTCACACAGTAATGTCATCTCTAAGGATAACGGGTACCGAGTGGCAGATGTCGTTAATAAGAGTATGTTTCTAAACGGCATAGGGTTAATACAACGTTCGTGATGATAATAGAAAAATAATGACACAATTAAACCGGTTATACAGGCTAGAAAAATATTCTTTTTTGATGATGTTCACTTTTTAATGAAATATCTATTAATTTAACGGTTCGAACATTTTCTTAATGTGTTTGTTGTTTGGGAAATATTGTACATAATAAAAGCGGAAAAAGCACTGATAATAATCCACAGTAAATTCTTCTGTATTCAAAACGGCTTTATCGTGTTATACTAAAATATAAATATGATACATATTTGTGTACATTAGTTCCTAAGGATTTGAAGCTATATTTAAATATAACTAACAAAGACCCAAACCAAAATTTTTGTACAGGATTCTGTTAAGCCGTTAAGAGAATTATGTTCAGCAAAAGCTCGGAGGGATTTAAGTCAAAATATAGTTAAAATACAACTTTTCGAGAATTTTTTTGCAGTATATTATACACAAAACATGTCATTATGTAAATTAATAAATATTATAAAAGAAAAAATTTTTACACTATGTCATAAATGAGGTTGATAAAGCGATAGTTTGCTTAGCTACTGTGGGCAAACCATGCCCTGTGAATAAATGAAATTAGTACGGCGTGATTAATAGCCTTTCCAACAATGTGCCGCGAACGTACGTTTGCACTGTCGAACAAGATGAAATTCTATATCAGTTATGGCGCTATTTAACTTCCCGAAATCGCTTTACATTAGCATGCTTTAAAACATCAGATTGATCGGATCCGAGTGTGAAACATTGAATTTCCCAAGACTTTTTTCAGTTTTTGAAGATTCATACATCTATAATAAAAACTGAATAGCAAAAAAAAAAAAAGTGAATATGAATGCAATTGAGACATCTTCAAAGAAGTATACATTAAATGCAAAAAATTTACGGAAAAATATTTAATAATCCAAAAAAATGTTTGAAAAATGTAAGCATGAATTGCATATAAGCATCGGCTTGAAAGAAGAGGTGTACAGAGCATTGCACTAAATTGAGAGTAATGTTTTCATTTTTCTTTTCCGCTATCCGCTTCTGTTAGGTATTTTGCTATAGAACGCGATGGCCGAAAGTTAACTGGTTGTCGTTCTAATTGGCAATTGAGCTTGATTAACTTCACTGTGCTTGCTTGTTATACTTATGTTGTTTTTTCTTTTTGTTTAATGAAAGCAAAAAACTTGTTTTTTGTTTACAGCAATCGCCAGACGATATACTTACTGTGTCATTAAAAACGTAACAAAGATAAATAGATGTAGACGTTCGTCTCAGAAATTTCTTGAACAGCATCAATAATAACCTTAATTGCGAATGTCAAAGCTTGCATTAGAAATGCTCAGTCTGTGTCAAAAACTCATCCGCAAATGATATAACTCAAAACTAGTATCGACTGAAAATTGCAAAAAAACACTATAGGGTCCATGTGTCGTTTACAAAAATCACACTATCTTCGTATAATTTTAAACAAAAATGAACATTTAACAATGTATAAACTTTATCAAAGTCCAAGTTATGCTTTGAGCACAAAAGAGTCAATGAGGCAAATCAAATGTACACTTTCTTTGAATGGATATTAATAAAAAATTCGCTTCAAACCGAATTTTTGTAGTATTTTGCATTAATTAATATAAATAATTTTTGATTGCAAACACGTCTGAATAGAACTTAATTAACCACTAATTGAATTAAAAAGCATTTAAATGAAAGGAACACAGTAATTGAACTTACTTCCTTTTATAGATTAACCGTAATCCTCCTTTGTATGTGTGTGTGTACACTTGTTAACGTGGAAAGAGGTAACTTCCTTTCTAAAACTCATGCGTTTTTATAACCACATTTTTTTTTTATATTTTTGCAAAGTTTCACATTTTTAGAGAATTTAATTTTATATATCAAATGTCTTGTCAATCGCATGGATGCTATTCATTTTTATTACGTGTTCTAAAAGTTAACTCTTTTGTTCAAACTTTCAGTATCTTTCTATCACTTCTGCTTCATATGGATTTTTTCTCGATTTTATTCTTCCCATTCACAAAGTACATAAGTACACGTTACCAATTTTCCCATTTATTTTTTTTTTCTTGATATTGGCATTTATTTATTTATTTATGTTTTGATTTTGCGCTTTTAATAAAATATTTTTTTCTTTCTACTCGCAGTAAACTTTTATTAGAAAAAGAAGATTTTCTTTAGATGTATGATATTCTTTATAATTTTCTCTTCAATAATTGTTTTCAATTTTACTTAACACACATATATCCGAATGCTACATTCACCCCGAAAACACCGTTACACATCTTCAAATTAATAAATATACCGTCAATGTTCGCTCATCGTTCATCCGTTACTTTAGTGTTTCTTGCGATTTCTTGAAATAATATAATCTCAGCTCATCGGATTCATCAGACTCATTTACTTGCAGTTAAGGTGACCATTGTGACGTTTTTTCATATATTTATATATTTTTAGTGTATTTGCCAAACACAATATTAAATATAATATTAACAATACTGAAATGATTTATTAATGAACATGAAAAAAAAAAAAAATTATTTTTAAATTTTATACATATCATCCCAAATTTATAAAGTGTAATCTGGTCGCCCTAATTTATTGCAGTTACAAATTATGTGAGCATTATTACATTGTTACGTTCCGTCTGTATAAGCAGCCAAAACAAAGTCGAGAGTTTGCATAGGCAATAAGTTATTTTTTATTAATAATTTCTTATTTAATAATTTATTATAGAAAAGGATTCCCAATAGGAGATTGAAAACCTAATCGTTTTATTATATTAGTTCTTATATTTGTTTTTCAATAACATTAATTAGAATTTTATTAGGATTAGAGAATTAGCTTATTTTTTCGATTGGTTTTTATTATAAATTTTTTTTCTTTAAATTATTTAAGAGATGAGAGATAAAGGACAGGTAATATTAAAAAAATTAAAAAGAATAACACGATTATTATTGAAGGCGGGAATTATTGTAGGGAAGAAATTGAATAATTTATACTAGCCCTATAATATTATTGTTAAAATTTAAAATACTTACCTTTGTATTATTGGAAGTTTGATATTATTGCTTAATGTAATTTTTTTTTCAATATATTTATTATTAATAATATTTAATATATTTTAGTTAATAAAAAATGTCTAAAATCCGTTTATAACAATAGTAATATAAAATATTTTTTTCTTTTCAACTTTATAAAAAAAAGGAAAATTTAAAATTAAAGAAAGTTTAGGGTAACCTTTTTTTCCATTTTGTCTTTTGAATTTACTGAGAATATAATTCTATTTCTGAGAGTAAAATTCATTTTGCTGTATATTTCTTATGAGCGCTCAAAAAAAAAAAAATAATGAAAAATAATCCGTTCGTTGCCCCAAAAAACAAATTTCTGTTATCGCATTGCATTTAAATGTACAAAAAAAATCCAAAAAATATTTTTGTTAAAAAGTGGTTTGACTACCTTTACTCCCTCGCTGTTTCTTTCTCAATTTTTCAAGCAAGGCGAAAACGAATAACATAAACTTTTATAATAAGAACGACAGCAATAGCCTAAATTGATTATTAAAATTAGTTCATTTATTTTTATTTATTTCAGGCTATCTGCCCACCTGAATTCGCTGTACTTTATTCACTACGCATAAAGAATATGCGAATTACTACATTGTTATATAGCGTCTGTATGAGCTGCAGTAAGCTCTTTTGTTATTAATAACTTCAATTTTGGCTTGTTTATAGAAAATTTAATTAAAAATTTACTTTATTTGTAGAAAAGATATATAATATAAGATTGAAAAATTCTATTTTTTATATTTGTATTGTCAAGAATATTGATTCGAATTTATCAGATCAGAGAAATAGCTTATTCTTTTCGGTTATTTAAATTTTTTAAGAGATAAGAAGAAATAATGGGTAGTATTAAAAAAAATTTAAAAGGATAGTAGAAATATTATTTATAAGAGCTGTAGGGAAGAAAGTTAAATAATTGTTAAAAATTATTAACTTAATACAAATCGGGAATACTAAAATTTGCGTAAAAAATTTTTTTAAAAATCAGTGTAAGAATATTTTTATCTTTCATTATTGAATTGAATAGTCTAATACTGCCAAGTAACCACTTCGGAGGCAAGTGTAATTAAACGTCAAAAGATGGATTGTTTTACCAGCATTTGCAAGCGTGATTTTTCCTTGTTGTAGAGAAGCAAATAGTAAAATTAGGAGAAAGTTATTCAAACCCAAGTTGTCAGTAACATTTAAAATTATAATATTATATTATATGTAGTTAAAAGGTTTACACGAATACTTTTCTTTAGAGAACCCATGTGTTTGTTCGATAAATTTTGAAGGAATATTTTAGTATATATTGTTTAAAAAATATAGAAGAAGATGAAAAATGTAAGAAATATGCACAGCATAATTTTAAGCATAGATGTCTAGAAATTGTAGAGATCAGCTGTTGCTATAAAAAAGTAACACGAGACAATTACATCGAGAAAAAGCGTAATGTTGTCCAAAAAATTCTTCAAACATCGGTACACGTCTGAAAGCGGCATAGGAATATACTGAAATTGTTGTTACACAACATTTGTAACTTTAGTAAAAGATTTAATGAATAAATTTAGTTAACAAATTTGTACATTGCAACTTAAAGTATATGATGTTTCTGCTTACCAATTTAAATGTTAATTAAAACTTTCATAAACGCGATATTCCTAATAAAAGTGATCGAAGTCTCTTTACTGCAACATTCCATACCATTATAATAATTTGAATACGGCAAAAACTTTCTATTCACTCTTTATGAGAAAAGAGTTCATCTGCAAATGATGTAAACAAAATAGGTGGATCTGCATATGTAATATCCGTAGTTGCTTTTCTCAAATTATCAAAATATTATACTTGCATTGCTGTTAAGCGTTTATTTATTCATCAAAATGTAATTTTTGCGAATGCAACTCTGTGCAGAACTAAATCAACTAGTAATACCAACATAGCAGTGGTAAAAACTGAGCGAATTGCAACTTCGCGAAAGGGCGAATTGGAAAAGACGAATAGAAAAAATTTTATTGAACGTTTAAATTTGTGTTAGCAGAAAAACGGCAAAAGGAGGAGGAAAAAATTTTCGATCGCATAACGAAACGTAAAGAGTTTGTTAGCATTTTTACCCAGATACAAAGTAGAGAATATATATTAACTTAATAAGATACAATTTCGTAAGACTAGCGTGTGAAAATAAAAATATTAAAATGAATGAAGAATACGAGGCCATTGTTTTGGGCACTGGTTTAAAAGAGTGCATCTTGAGTGGTATGCTTTCAGTATCGGGCAAGAAAGTTCTTCATATTGATCGTAATAAGTATTATGGTGGTGAATCTGCCTCAATTACACCATTGGAAGAATTGTTTCAACGTTATAATGTTGAGGTTCATGGTGACAAATATGGGCGCGGCCGTGACTGGAACGTGGATCTCATTCCCAAATTTCTAATGGCAAACGGACAGCTGGTGAAATTGCTAATACACACGGGCGTGACCCGATATCTTGAATTTAAGTCAATCGAGGGTAGTTATGTGTACAAGGGCGGAAAAATTGCTAAAGTACCGGTTGACCAAAAAGAAGCTCTGGCATCTGATCTCATGGGTAAGTTTCATCAAAAGCCATGTGTCTTTGACAGTGGTTATTTCTTTTGTAAACATAGGCTTTCTATTCTTTGCATTCTCAATGCTAAGTTTTCTTTTTGTTTCCATCATTTTAGTTTTGTGACACGTATTTATTGCAAAGAGAAAAGAAAGTGGAGAAAAAGAGAATAGCAAAAGTTTAGATGTGTGCCTTTGTAATTTTTGTAAGGTGTATAGTGGAAAAGCACAATTTGTTCTGATCAGAAATACTTTTTTTCTGTTTTTTCAAATGTCGTTTTTTACTACAATTACTTAACTTTTTTTTCGTGAGTTTGAGAGAAAATCTTAATGAACCTTATAGATGTTATACTGTTTGTTTATATTGTAAATGGGAAGAATTGTTTTTGTGAACAAGAGAATAGAACGGCGCACAAAATCAACATTCAGATTTTGGAGCTCCGTGTAAAAATGGGTGCATTTAGTGAAGACTTTGGAGACATGAGGATGTAGTGTTCAATTTTTCTATACTCATTGAAGAACTGGCGTATATATATTTTGTCAAAAATTTTGCGAACGGGTGTAGCTTTAGAAAACCATGGAAAATATATATATATACTTGATGAGCATGCAACTCGCAATCGGTTAAAACATGCCCATCATTTGTCCCAAGCTAAACCTTGGAAGTTCCTTCGGAAATACAAACTAAACTGAGAATACCTTCGTTTTCAAAAGAAAAACTTGGCATCTTCGTCATTATAATATGATAAGAATTAGTATGTACATCCTGTAAATAATCCACCAACACACGCAATAAAATTAAAAAATGTTGCCAAAATTATGAAGTATCAAATTTCCATTTCTTAATAAGCCGTTTGTTGCCCATCTGTTCATTTGTCTTTGGTAAAGACCCTCCTAGTCGCAAAAATGAAGATATATGCGTCAAATCCGCAGAAGCATTGAAGGTTGTTGTACGCTGATTGGCATTGAAAATTAGTCAAATCGGTCAAGGTGAACGCTGACAGGAAAACGTAAAGTGAGAACACCATTGTTGTCAAAAGCAAAAAACAAATAGAAATTTCTCTTATTACATATAAACTGCAACAATAAATATTCGCATATTCTATTTTAATACAAGTTACTAAATATAAAGGATTTTCGACAACAATCGAATACGATTTTTTTCCTTATTATCAAATACGAATATTCTCCTTATCGCAAAGCATATTTTTCGTATAAATAAATCTTTTCTTCGTATATAATCTTAGCTAAAAATTAATATTAACAATAATATAAATTAAACGTTCTTGCATATAAAACAGGGCAATAACATATCTTTTAATTGACTATTATGCTCAGCTACTATTATTGCCACATCTTTGTTAAGTGAAACCATAAAAGAAGATAATGTTGACTTAATCGCTTATAGAATGTATTTTTTCTAATTTCTTCTATAATTTCTACAACGAACTTAGCAGAATTTTAAAGCAGTTATTAGGCCAATCAATTCTTTATAACTTTATTTCACTAGAATTTTAATGACGTAATTTTTTGGTCATTGCAACTGTTATTGGTTCTTGTTTAAAAGTAACAGATATTTTTGAAGTATATTTTGTTACGATCTAAGGGATGTTTGCTAATTATGAGGTTAGTTGTTGAAATGAAAACGATTAAGAAGCAAAATTTCTCATTAGGCAATAAAATGTACAAAATCAATGTATTTGATAAGACACACTAAATCCTTAATTTTTCTAGCTTACAATTTGAGAGAACATGTACTTCACAAAAAAAATGTAAATTTTATTCTGATAACATTGAAAGTATATCAGATATTTTGTGAATACTACAAAAATTTCGCAGACTCGTTCATTACGACTATCAGCCATATATTCTTATATATCACTCGTTTAATTCTCAATTTACTTTTGGGATGCATTGGATAGATTGTAAAGTAAAACCACATATCAATGACTTAAATTCTATTGGCATTGGTTTGGTGAGTCAAAATCCAAAACTTTATTTAAAAGACCGAAGCTTCAAGTAAATTTCTTTCCGCTGTCAATAGCAACGTCACCTGTTTTACATTGCAATTCTAATCCTTATTAAATGTCCAGACCAATTCCGAGAATCCACTAAATCACCAAAAGATCGTGTTTTGAAATATGTTATTCCATTAGATGCCTCTTGCGTGGTATTAGGTATTAGGTGCTGCTTTCAAAATTAAGTTCGCATCTCTGAATTGTGATATTTAGGATAGCATAGATTTTATTTGCAAACTTAAGGAGATCTACTTACGAATTATAGTCAGCAACTTTTTCTACAATGCATCTTGTCTTGTCTATTCGAAAATTACGATTTAACTCTCTGGACTCGGCTAACATTGCCTTCCGCAAATATTCCGCTTATTTACCCCTCTGCAAGCAAGTTACTAATATCTAACTTCATTGTGACATTTTTGTCTTAATTCCGCTTTCTGCATACTGTTGCCAATGTTTTCGCCAGTTGCCAGTTGCGTCGGAATGTAATGAATAATGAGTCTGTATTTGGTTTTACCATTTTAGGAAATTTGGGTTTTTAGAAAATTTGGCAGTTTTCGTGCAGACTCATTTTATCAAATGCGGGATTTTGCTAACAATATATTAACGCATTTTTTGTCCTTTCTGCATTTTAATACATAAGTAATTATACTGGTCACCATTTGTGGTGCATGGTATATTAAGTTTGTGCAAACGTACCCAGAAGGGTTTAAGATAGACCCCCTTTTATTATTATACCGATCGATTCAGAATCATTTTCTAAATTGATGAAAGTGCATCTCTCCATGTAAATTTTTGTTCATTCTACAGGTCACAATTTTAGAGATATCTTTATGAAAGCACCGATGTGCTTTCACCCAAGCACGAACGTTATTGAAAATGGTTTGTATCCCTCCACTTTTCCGATCACTCTCGTATAACACCTTAGTTTGAAAAGTTGTTGTGTGCGACAAAAGCTGCTGAGTAATAGCATTTCTAAATTAGTATGAAAAACTCAGTTCGGCATGGAAAATTTTTTTAAGTTTTTCTCATTCCTTCGAAAAATAAAAAAAGACCTAATTTTCAATATTCCATCGTGAAAATTGAATCATAAGAGCAAATTGATAAAGAAATCCACCTTACAGAATTTGGATTACGTAGATCCATATTTTAGATACCACCACATATAAAGATTCTCAGCAAATGTAAACTTTTATATGGCAAATGTTTGGTGATGAAAATTTTTTCATGACAATAATTTGACATAAAAATGAAATGGACTAAATTTAAACCACATGGGGCTATTTCTTGGACCGCACTACCAATAAGATTTCTCCCCTTCAAAAATATATTTAATTTTTAATATTTGATGATGAAAATTTTACCGTAGTAGCAATTTATCAAAGAAATTAAAAGTAGGGACTTTGGATCACGGAGGTCTATTTTTTCGACCATAACATATACAAGGGTTATTATCATGGAAAGCAAGCCCTTACATGGAGAGGAAGTATAATTTCTAGTTTTCTATATAGACTCTATAAAATCATAAAATTTTTGAGAAATACATTAAGTTAAATTTGTATGTTTGCTAAAATTGTGTTGTATGGATTTGGAAAATATGGCTGTGCATAAAAATAATGTATAATTTTTAACGAATTATTACCAAAACGAGCAAACAACTGTAGTAGGAAAAGTAGTGTATTTTGTGTATTAAATAATATTAAATGATGATCTGATGTAAATGACGAAACGATGATATTAAATGATCAGCCTTGCCCGCCTATAATGTTCTTACCTGTTTATTCATCTAAATTAGTTTGTTTTCAAAGAGTTGTGCCGTATAGGTAGTCATATGTTTGCGTTTTTTTACAAATAAATATTAACTTTGACTTGCGTATTTAATTCCAGTTTTTGGACTAGTTGAAAGTGTAAAAAGAGCGGAATTAAAAGTGACAAGCAAAATTGGCCTGCTATCCAATATTTTTTAATAATGGGGCATTATATGGGAACAAAAAAGTGGCGCTATCCGAACATTTATTTTTTTGATAGCGTTCATCCTAGACGTATAGACAGACGGAGAAGCTTGGATCCCTCATTATAAATAGCGAATCTGCCTCAAGCCTTTTTTCGGCGTTTTATACATTCGCACAAACTTAATACACAAGTCTAGAAGTGAAAACCGGAATCAAAAGTTTATTTCAAATAAATATCTCACAAAACGGCCAACTATTACGTCACAATTAAGAAAATTAAATTTTTAAACCCTGAGCGAGGTTGGACAGCGCGCTTGCCAATAATTGGCACCAAATTTTGCTTACTTTACCGCCCACTCTTTGATTTCTAATTTACTATCTTAATAAATACCGACAGCAAGCCTTAGTGACGACCATTTCATTCGACTTATGGAGCAATAAAAGATTACCTTTTGCATACATATAGGCGAGTTACTAAGCAAATTAATAAGTACTTCAAATTAAGTGCAATTTGAAAGAATGACTACTTGCACTAGTTGGCCAGACTTCATCAAATCCTTAACTTTGAGGTTTTGCGCGGCAGTACCCGAAGCTTCATTATTTTTTATTTAGAGACACATGGTAAAGCTCACCTCAACGTCGCGTCTACAAAATAAAAACTGGCGCGCTGAAAAGCACTTCGCACCTCTAGTCCAGATAAAAATTAATTTTGGTAATAAGGCCCAAACTTTCTTGGCATATTGTATACCTCGTAGTATTATATAACGGGATCATGTTAAAGTACTCCCTACCATATTACTGGGATCCTTTTTTTAAATGGAATTCTCTTATTCAAAGCATTTTTTCGCATTAATTTTTTATTTTTTATTTACTTATTCATTTACACATGAAACTCAGTTAAAATAAACTCTCGAATTCAATTCACTCTTAGAAGTAAATGTTGTACTAATTATTATTAAAAAGTAAAGTACATAATAACTAAAGAAAAAAAATTACAATAATTCTTGCATAAATAAATAAGAAAGAAAAAAAGCATATACACAACTAGCAGGGAAGCACACCCACAATCACCAGAGATCCGAGTTGCAAGTGAACCCCTAAGCATTGAAAACGTGCAAAACTTGGCGACCGATTACAGTAAACAACACAACTTAATTTTCGAATCACAGTGAGATGTTACAATTGCAAGTTAGTTTAAATACGACATAGACAAATCGCCAGTATTAAGCATAGTTGCTTTGGTGGACTTTAAAGAGTCCGATAATGAGAATAAATGATAGACATCATGTAGGTTTCTACAAACAACTCCGAACGGGTTAAACAGCTCATAATTATATTTACATTGACTAAGCTTAATGGAGATAAAGTGTCTAGAGATGCGATTAGGGTTGTTAAAGCACATGTATAGTCTTTTTGTAATATAAGGATCCTTAAGCTCTTTAGATCATCTCTTAATGAAACCAAACGCCGACCTAGCTTTACTTAAAGAAAGCTCAATGTGCAAATTAAAACGTGGTCTTTGGTCGAATAGAACCGCTAAATCGATGAAGGAATCTACTTTTTACAACTTGTGTGAATCGATGAAACACTCTGTATTGAATGCCTTCCTTCTAGAGAAAGAAAACTTCTTGCTTACATGTAATTTCATAAAATTTAACGAGCACCATGTAACCAAATTATTTAAGTTAATTTGAAGCCGATATGATTGCGATTCCAAGGAGAAGGAAGAAAAGAGTTTAACATCGCCAGCGTACATTAAGATTTGGTTGGATTTAATCACCGAGGGGAAATCATTAATGAATAAATTAAATAAAAGGAGTCCTAAATGGTTGTCTTGAGGGACAGACGTCACGGGAAATTCATCCGAGGTGATGAAGTTAAACAGAATCCTTGAATGATCTGTTATGATAAGAGCTTATCCATTTCATTAAATAGAAAGGGAAGCCAGTGGCCTGGGAATTTGAAGGTCAATAAGTTATGGTTAACTAAGTCAAACGCCTTACTAAATCAGTATATACGACATTCGTGTGAGAGCCACTAGAAAAACCCTTGAAAACGTGGGAAGTAAACTCTAAGAAATACGTGACAGTAGACCTTCTTTTCCGAAAGCCATGCTGGAATGTAGAAATATAAGATTTAATAGCAAAACCTAAATGCTGAGCAAAAAGTCCTTCAAACGATTTAGGCAAAGACACTCAACTTAGCGACGCCTCTATAGTTCTCAACTTTAATGTCTTTCCGTGTATGTGAACTGGGTGAGGAAATTACTCTTCCACCAAAAAGAGAAAACACCTGATTTCAAGGGCTGATTAAAAATCATTGGCATGTTTTAAGTATAGTTGTTGGAATCCCATCAGGCCTAGGCGCGCAACTACATTTTAGGGACCTCAAACCATGTAGAACGAAGTTTTCTGAAATTACCAAGTTAGGAATCGAAACCAAGTTAGTTATCGGATACAGATAGTTAACAGTTAAATCGGAATCAGAAGGTGAAAAATTTCGTCTGAAGTATTCAACAAAGAGATCAATGTCACCAGAGGACTCGTAGCAATTGAAAGAAACACGCGAGGGATATATGGAGATTTTTCATTTTGAGTTGCCAAATTTTATCATTTTTTATAAATTAAAGGTATCTAGAATAACATTGGCTGTTGAGGTCATTAAATCCGTTCCTTGATGCAGAATAAGCAAAATAGTCGTAAGCAGAAAAACTTTTCATAAATTTTTTGAAAAGTTTGTTTTTCCTATTTCTGTAATATTTAATTGTCTTGTTAAATCATGGCGGGCTTCTGCTTCAAGGGCTAGGTGGCTTGATCGGAACGGCCACGGTTTAATACATTACAGAAGGAAGACAGTAGGGTTTCCATATTTCCGGCAGAGAAATTAAGTATAATGGGTGAAAAATGAGATTAAAACAGCAAAGTATTAGTTTTGTTAAAATGATAATATTTATTGGAGAAAGTTGAATTTGGCACGTTAGAGGGTCAAGGGACCAGAAAATTTTTTATGTTATCCTCAGTGATGTCAGTGTTCAGTCTTGCCACGAACATTGCCTTTTGGCAATGGTCAAGCAGACGTCATGCGTATCAGGAATGGTAGGTTCATCTTACTATACGAATATCTATATCCATATTTAAAGCACTGCGATGAATTTTCTAGGCTGCACGTAGTTGCGATGTAGTTTGCAGTAGTCAGTGATGTGACGTAAACGCAAGGGGGATATTATTGTTGCTTGTGATTTCAGTTACCAATTTGCATTGCTATACTTCGTTTGCGCGCACTTTTCCGTCAAATTACACGAAACAAACGCCTGCAAATTCAACGCAATTCAATTAAATTTTTATTTGCTGGCTCATCTTTAAAATGCTCTTAGATTTAAGAACGCAATAAGAATTTTGCTACCAGTTTATATTGCTAGTTTCTTAGTCTCGAAAATATGCGTATAACGCAACTCCATCTTTAGGCTCTCGGTGTTCTTTCTTACCATCTATGAGTAAAGAATTTTAGTATAAGGTTTTTTTGTGTGTTAAGAATTTAAATGTGAGTTGTAGAAATGCTATTAATGATGAGTATTCCAAAAAATGATGCTACACGTTACGCTATAAAATATAACAAATTCTTTTATTTAAAGTACATAAAATAGTCACAACAGTTTTCTTTAACTTTATGGAAGACTTCCGACACAATGTTAATATAATATTTTGAAGATATGTACCGTTGTTGAAGATATTATACTTTAGACTTTACGGTTAAAGGACTGTTTTATTATTTCTTTTTCGCAGGCATGTTTGAAAAGCGTCGTTTTCGCAATTTCCTTATATACGTTCAAGACTTTAAGGAAGATGACCCCAAAACCTATAAAGATTTCGATCCCATAAGATCGAATATGCAAGCCCTCTATGATAAGTTCGGTTTAGATGCGAATACTCAGGATTTCACTGGCCATGCTTTGGCTTTGTTCCGTGATGATGATTACTTGAATGAGCCGGCTGTTAAGACTATACAACGTATTAAACTATATTCCGATTCTTTGGCACGTTATGGGAAATCACCCTATTTATACCCGATGTATGGTTTAGGGGAATTGCCACAAGGGTTTGCACGTCTGTCGGCCATCTATGGTGGTACCTATATGCTGGATAAGCCAATTGATGAGATCGTCTTAGGTGAAGGAGGCAAAGTGATAGGGGTACGTTCCGGCGAGGAGATTGCTAAATGCAAGCAGATCTATTGTGATCCTAGTTATGTACCCGACAAGGTAAATTGAAATTTGTTAATCGCTTAAGACTACCTATAACATTATATTATGTTTTTAGGTACGAAAGAAGGGACAAGTTATACGTTGCATTTGTTTACTGGAACATCCAATTGGAAACACTAAAGATGCTCTATCTACCCAGATTATCATTCCACAAAAGCAAGTCGGCCGCAAATCCGATATTTATGTGTCTCTTGTAAGCTATGCTCATCAAGTGGCCGCCAAAGGCTGGTTCATCGGTATGGTTTCGACTACGGTCGAAACGGATCATCCAGAAAATGAAATCAAACCCGGTTTAGATTTACTCGAGCCCATTGCACAAAAATTCGTAACAATTTCTGACTATATGGAGCCAATTGACAGCGGTGTTGAATCTCAAATCTTTATCTCGGAATCGTACGATGCAACTACACACTTTGAGACCACATGCCTGGACGTCTTAGACATTTTTAAACGCGGCACTGGCGAAGACTTTGATTTCTCCAAAATCAAACATGAATTAGGTGATGAAGACCAGTAAATTATTGCTTATATAGAGGTCACCCGAGGAATGAGATTTAAATAAACAAGAAACTCAAAACAGTAACATTTTTTCCATTTCAATTCGCGCATTTAATCACATACAGAAAGTCACATTCTTGCTTGGTGAATGAAAAATAAAAAAACATCAAAAGCTTCAAAAAAATAAATAAAAACGGGATTCATGTGAAAAAATGAAAACAAGAAGGTTTTTTTGTTACAGTAAAAATTTTTTAATTACATATAATTAATAGATATTACACGGTATTTAAATATAATGCAAATTACTCAAATGGAATAAAACACACATGTAATAAAATTAAATTGTCCTCCAATTCGAATATAGTTCCACTCAAATTGTTTATAAAAGAGGCGATAATAAGTGTTAAAATATTTGACAAGCACTTCTGTATTTATAATTTTTTGTATGTGTACGTCTCTACGGTACTCTAAAATGATCTTCATTGTTCTGCATGAAGTTAGCAGTGGCTTCTATTGTTTTATTAATAATTTTCTGAAGTTAAAATAATTTGTTCGGATTTTGCTGACTCATTTAGCAGCTCTGTTATAATGCAAATCGAAGAAGTACAGCTTTATTGAACACGACGCGAACAGCTTCATCATGTTAGTTACGTGTTGCGTTTTATAACGTCAAGGAATGGGTAAAGAATTCAGGGAAAATTCAAATTTATGACCGCTTCTTCCAATTTGTGCTTTCTGTTTTTCTATACAAAATAGAGGAAAAAGGATGTCTATTTATTTTGTCAAAACTTACAACGCCTAGATTCTGAATCGAAAGCAAGTTCACGCCACAAAAACGATATCAGCTTTGATTGACATTAGCAATTAGTAAAATGGTCCAAGCAGATACAACGATAGAAAATTTGAGTTTACATTTCCTTGCCGACCACACAAAATCAAAATTACATTTTTTTGGGTGTTTTAAGATGAAATTGGCTGGTACAGAGGACTGGGCATTATGTCCTTATTTTTTAGTAATAATTTCAGTATATCGAAGAAGTGATGAGCTAGGTGCCAAAAGCAAAATCGCCTTGTTTGGTATGGAATTAAAGCTTTGCTTTGTGAATTGTTCTAATTTTACAAAAAGATAGTGGGAAGCTATCAGCACTCCTATTGGTCAAATTCAATTTGATAAGTTGCTCTTAAGGAGTGTGAAATTTGCTTTTCTTTAAAAGTGGTTTGTTAAGTTGTTAATAAATAAGGCGAAACAATAATGTTCATTTTATTAAACAGGGATATGGAGATAGAGAGATATGCCGAGAAGAAGTTCTCATCATAGGTTCAACTCAAGAAAATTATTGTTGTATGTGATATTATCCGGTGCGGTGGATGCGGTGCGGTGTTACGTAGATAATCCGTGCCATCCATGTCAGCATCAAACATATGGCTATCTCAACTAACGTATGCAATTCTGGCGTGGGATATATGGCACCGTTAATTGTTGACCCATTTGAGGATTTCCAGTTTCCTTCCTGTTTGTCACTAAGGCGTGATGTTGGATCCTTCGAATGTCTCAAAGGTTTTATCTTTACTTCACCGAAAGCATACGCCGATGTAGGCATAGGTTCACATATGTCCTTATGAACTATTTCGGGTGATTAGGTTCCTTGTCTTGCTGAATTGGTAAATAGTTTCTGAAGATATTTACATCCTAAGCAAATAGCATAAGAAATATAATAATATATCTTTTGGCAGATAAATATTAGCTCTCGAACCAACTGTTTCTGTGAGCGTTCCTTTAGATGACCAAAGTTTAGGTGACCGTAACGATTGTGCCATTTCATCCCTTCATCAAACATAGGCGCTTGCAAAAAGTTTATTTTTACATTGTTTATTGTTTACATTGGTACTTAATTTAATACTAGAAAGTTACCATTTTTGTTTTTAACACTTGTGTTACCTTGGTTATCGTTGCTTTCGTTTCTTGCAGAGTATTTGTTCTTGTAACGCTTATCTTGAATCATGAACACTTTATTGCTGCTTGACGTGCATGTTTTGCTACGTCCTTCTTCTTCAACTAACTTAGTTTTTATAGTCTTCAAAATAGCTAAATTGTCACATGATTTTATTTCAATTACCAGCTTTCCAAACGACTTATTGAGTTGTCACGTAACTCTTCTTCGTATGTTTGCTTCATTAAGTTGTTCCTTAGAATTTCTCACTAGATCTCTGGAAATTTTTTCCACGCTTTTATTGGCAATGGAACGGCAATATTTTAATGCCGTAATGGATAATGTATAATCTGCAATTTATTGCTGAATATTGTGGAATATCAAAAACAGATACGCGTGTTGAAAATTTCTCAATTGAAAACAAATACAGATTCACTCCTTCAATTATTTTCAATATTTTCTCACATTTAACCAAATTCGAACAGGCTCTCATAGTCATCAGCAATTCTTCACTCAATGTTACATCTGCAAACCCATTGTTTAAATAAACTTACTCTCCATGTTTGTCCTTTTGGTCTACGGATCGCGTTAACAATATTCATCCTTCACTCACCAATTGACAATATTTTATGTGAGCTATTTTTGTTGAGTTAACATTTAGTACAATAGTCGCCATATCTGTATTGTTTTTCGTATTCCAAGTTTTCATTTCAACAACTTATTCTGCGTTTGCCTTGTACAACTCGTCCGACACAACTTCACTTAAGTCTCGGTGGACCAACATACATTTCATTTAAAGTCCCCACGAATCGTTATTTCGCTTAACCAACCAGTGTCAAACATTTTCGAACTCATCTTTTGCTTTACTTTCGCTATTATGCCTCGAAACTTTTTTATTATAATCTGTCGGAAATATCTTTTTTTCTTTGAGGGATGTTTGAGATTGAGGGATTGAGACTCGTCAAGCTCGGCTTGTATATGTATCTCCAATATATACAATACACAAAATATATGCAATTATGGATGTTAGCTGGTGTCTTTCCTTTACAAGGTCTATAAAAAAAAGTATCATGTGTTGAGAATGTAGAGAGAATAGACTTGCTTTTAATAACTGCCTTTGATTGAACATAAACAAAAAGAATATAAAATTAATTACATGTTCACATAGTTTGAATAGTTTCGAATGTTAAGTGTACGAAATAAAGTCGGAATCTCTCTTAAACATAATAATTAAGTTTATGCGACCAATCCTCAAATTTTTAACGCTTGGTCAACGAATTTTTGCCAAGCTATGATCGAGCTATTGCCCGCTATGTGTAAACAAGCAATCGAAGATTATCTCCAAAGGATCCGGTCCTGTGGAGGGCATTTGAATTACGTTGTACTTCACAAATAACGACGAGATCTTCTAGAGTAATTTTCCCTTAAAAGTCCCTTTAGATTTAACGTTTGAATTTTAAGAATTTCTCCCCCATGTGTAAAGTTGAAAGTTGAACAACTGCATTTAAACATTTTCTCTGAGTGTTTCTAAAAATTGCGGGCACTTCTTCTTGGTACAAATCAAAAATAAAAATTGCGGGCACTTTTTCTTTGTACAAATGAAAAAAATCGCATTTACACATTCTCTCTGAGAATTTCTAGAAATATTGTTTTTAAAATTTGTGAAGAGACAAAATTTTTTAGCTTCAGTGTCATCTAATCAGTGTAAAACTGGGATAAGAACAAATTATCATTGGGATGAAGATGACAATGATTTATTTCTCGCCATAAGCACACAAGGGTACTCTAAGAACTTGGTGCTGAGTGGAGGCAAAAACGCAGTTGGCGCGAATGAAATTTTTATTGAAAACGAATTGGCAGAAGTGCAAAATAAAATGCATCAAGGTGAGGTGGGCAAGGTCAACAATCCGATAAGTTCGCTTGTTTCTGCAGGTTTTCAAACAGCGAATGGTAAAAAGATCTCCATATCGAAAGAAGGGCAGAAATCCGTACAAAATATTCTAAGAGAATTTCAAGACAATTTGCAGGAAACGGTTTATCAAACTGAACTAAAAGATATAAAAGCTCGGATATCGAATAAAAGTATGGAATCCAAGTTTAGAAAAACTGCAAATAGCAGTGCGCAAATAGCCAACAAAACACGCTTTCAAGCGGCTACCAGAATAAGAGAATTTCAAGGCTATCTACGAGAAAAAGACTGTGAAACTGAATTGAAAGATATAAAAGATCGGATAGGATGTAAATTTAAAAAAATGGCAAAGAGCAGGGCGCAACTCGACAAAATCACAGATTTTCAAACGGCTAATGGCAAGAATGTGCGCATATCTGGGAAAGGGAAAAAACTTAAGGAAGCCCTGCTATGATGATTTTCCAAAAACATATACATTCGAACTCTCATGGCACCAAATTCTTACTCTCTCATTACACTAATTTCCAAATTCATAGTCTCGCATTGCAGCAATTTCCAAAAGCATATACATTCAAACTCACATGGCACCAAATTCATATTCTCTCATTACACCAATTTCCAAAAACATATACATTCAAGCTGATAGGATGATAAATAAAGTTTGAATTTACCATGAGTTTGATTTCATGAAAATGAGACAAAAATAGTCATATTATGGCCGTATTATTATATTGTTACGAAAATCCGAAATCCGGTCAATGCTAAGTAATGGATTTTTGTAGGTAATAAATTCCCTAGTGCATATTCGCGGCGAGTCATGCAGCTGCCGGTCGACAAAAAAGATTAACAGTCAGTGAAAAGCCCAAGTGCACATGCGCGGCGCATCATTCAGCTGCCGGCCAAGGAAAACGATTAGCAGAAAAGCAGGTTAACGGATTAAAAATGAAGCCATGAAGTTAGTTGATTGTAACATGCTTGTAAAAATGTATACAAGTAGACCATTTGCGGAAGGCAGTTTGATAGTAAAGGAACATTGAGTCGTACGAGAACATTTGAGTCGAAAAGGAATACTAAAGTGGAGAAGTCGAGGGTATTGCCAAAGTAAAATGTAAATAATCCTAGCTTTAAAGAGTAGATTGTAAATACAGAAACTTGGAGTTAAAAGAACTTTGAAGTCCATTTCTCTTGAAAGTAATATCCACGATCTAGTGATACTGACCGTATCGAGATTAGCGGAAATTTGTAACAATATAATTATGCACAAATAGCAAATAATACTATCCAAAAAAAGTAATTTTTCAAATTTCACCTTATTATTGTATTATTTTAAATCTTTTTTATATTATATTATTTGAAATTGCTTAATATCTCATCTATTCCCGATTGTAATGCAACAAGTGCAAATTCAGACATCACCGTGGATTATTACCAATACTGAAAGAAATAATTCAAATTTTATTTGACGAAGGTTTGCTTAAGGATTTATTCACCACGGAAATTTTCGCAATGGGCCTGAATATGCCAGCCAGAACAGACGGCTGATATGTACATATTTTAGAGCTAATTTCAAATTATTTATCTGTATAATTTTTAGTAACAATTAAATCCAATTTTAATAAAAAATTTCAATTTCATATCCAACATAAATAATTCTATTGTAACCCATTTCTTCTTAAACATAAGTTACACCTTGATCTGATGACAGTTTTGTATACTGCGTCTGGTGAGGTTGACGGCAAAGACTTTCGTTGAATATCTTCAGGAGAGTACATACAAATGGGCGGCCGTGCTGATTGTCGAGGTCTTGATGATAAAGGTATTGTAATCCTTATGATTGTTGAGAAGGTATCGCCAGCTGTTCGTCGAGATATCGACCAGGCCAAAGCAGATCCTACTAATCCTGTTAATTCGGCTATTCATTTAACGTATAATATGGTGCTCAACCTCTTACGAGTTGAAGAAATCAATCCAGAATATATGCTTGGGCGGTCGTTTTTTTATTTTCAAAACCAATCTTCTATTCCAGAATTGCACACACAAGTCCAAGAAAAGCAGCAAGAACTGGATAAGTCAGGATGAACGAAGAGCACATATACGTACACATTTGAACTCCTTGGATAAAGAATCCCGAAAATGGATAGTCAAACCTGAAAATTTAGTTCCATATCTTTTTCGATATTGCTCAAGAGAAAATCATTATTCGCAACACACCGCGGAGGATGCGTATTCGTCCGCGGAGTAAGCTGTTTCAGTGTAATCGTTTGAAGAGCCTCAACTTTCCTTCAAATTTATTATATATTAACAACTGCATTTTCAGATCGATTTTGGATTTTATGATTACCGATCCGCCTGAGTGGCCGAGTAGGCAAGAGTCTCGACTAGCAATTCAATGGTCGTGGGTTCAAATCTCAAGAGTAGAGTGTGGTAGAGTTTTTAAAATAATAATAATAACAATTATAATAATAATATTAATAAAAATAAAGCCGAAAGTCTTAGAATTTATTCTCTGGCTAAATTTACAATAATAATAATAATAAATTGATATAGAGCCAAGTGTTTTCAAATGCCCCTCTATAGGTTTTCTGCGATACCATATTTCAAGAGGTGTTACTTCTTCTAGTGCCGTAGTTAGAGCGAGGACTGCTGTTTCTTGAGAAACTATTTAATTTTGATAATAACATTTTCGGGAAGAATTTTAGGTGCCATTTAGAATTCATGAAATTATCAAAGAACGCAATAGTTATTGTCTATAAAATTGGCTTGTGAGAGAATCAGAAAAATTAGCAACGATTCTGTTTAAGCTTTGTGAATCTCCAACTCAAGTTACGTCTGAACTTGCGTAAAACTTGCGCAGGCTGAGCAAAAGCCCTTAACGATTCTATTCCAACATTGAGTATAAAAGACAAATATTGCGGTAATTTGGAATCCAAAAACAACCCAACCTTAAAAAACTGTTGTATATGTGCTCTAGCCAAAGAACGTAATCGATCACATTATATAATGCAATAACGATTTTCATACGCTGCTAAGCGGTTTGGCCACATTTGAATTTGATATCTTCTTTTTGCGAAGAATGTTTACCAGGGATATTACTTCATGGCCAGATGGGCATGCTTACGTGAGTGCCCAATTTGACGCTGTTGAAGATAATATACATTTCATAGGCTCTCTGAAGCTTCTTTCTGGGCGTTATGCAGTTTTTGAGAGAAATGTGCAGTTTTTCTACACTATAACATTGGATGGGCGTTGCTGATTTTTCGCAATTTTGTACAGATACTATAGGCTCATTTAATCTGTGTAGTCCTATCGGCCGTAAAGAGCAAAAATCCAATTTCCTTTCTTGTTTTTGAAATTAAAGGAATTTTCAGTTTAGATGGTACTGAAGGTATCCATCGACCAATTTGGCTAATTTTCAATTTCAATATGCGTGCAAGAACTTCGAATGTTTCTGCTGGATAATATTCCCACAGCTCCTTCACATGCTATTGTAGAATAGATACACATCTGGCGTTACCGACTTGCCATGAATTGTGCCTCACTCACTTGTGCAAACGACGCCACCATATTTCGCCTTAGGGTTTATTCGGATGATATTATGAAGAACCTTCAAAAACGTCTGCCCGACGGTTTTAGACTTTCTACTTAACCACAGGAGACGAGTCGGTCGTTATAGGCTTCAACGTCCTGTTTGTAGAACGAATGCTAACATATCAAAGGAAAGGAGCATTTTCGGCATATTTAAATTTTCTACTATCAAAAAATAAAAATGCTGTTTAAGCAAGAAAAAAATTAGCCGAATGTGTTGATGTATTGACAGCACGTAAGTACTAAAGCATACATTGAACCATACATCTTCTCCTGTTTAGTTTTCACACGACAATATACGCGTGCCACTTTATGTGGGTTTTAGAACCCTTTTTTTAAGCCACATTTCTCATTAGCTTAGTCCACTTAATCTCAAATTCCAAAAAAATAAAAAATATATATATAAATATATATATAAGTGAAGCGAACAACTTAGTTGGTTTTAAAAAAATGCGATGGGTGGGCCGTCCATGGACCGAAGTCACTTTTCAAATGAAAATGTCTTATATAATCTTTTATCATTTTATTGATAAGGAGCACTATGGATATCGAATTGGAACAATGAGAAAGTAGGTAGGTACCAAAACATATGGATCATTATATATATGGCTATGCGCGTAACGAAAGAAAATAAATTAGAATGTGTGTCAGTTAAGCCGGACAAAAATGTACAATCCTTAGCATATTGACGGCCCTCTCTCTCGGTCTCTGTATGTCCAACGTATTTGTTGCGTTCAACCTACAGGTCGCAGTTTGTGAGACATTTTGATGAAATTTGACATCCCGGCCTTTTTTTGCCCAAGGACGAACGTTATTGAAACTGATTCAGTTCGGACCACTTTTCGAACATCTCCCCATATGCCGCCTTGTTATTTGGGTAACTGTATTAAGCGAAGGGGTGTAAGGCATTTTAATGATGGGCCGTGGTCGACTATTAAGTTTCTACTTGATTTAAAAACTGTTTTTCGTATATTTACTCATTCCATAAAACAGAAAAAAATAAAAAAAAATTTCTGAGATTTTGGAAATTTTCGTTTGAATATTTTTGCATTCATTTTAGTATTTTTTTATTTGCAAAAAGGACATTTATTGAGAAAAAGTGGTACAACGTATATTAATCAAAATATTTTCCGTCATTCTCTACAATATTTTTCGCAACATCGCGATATCATGTCGAAAAAACTTATATTGATTTGACAGCGATCCACCGACGTTAATTTCTATAAATTTTTAATAGCGTGATGGCTGGGTGCATAGGTAGAGGCGGCGATCCTATACTTATATGTTTGTTTTCAGCTGAGAACACAGAAATGCCCGAAAACATTGAAGACTCCCTCAATAATGTAAGCAGATTACGATGCAAAGTTTGTTGCGTATGTTTAATGGAATCAATTAATGAAGAGTTTTGTGCTTTCTTATCGTCTTTTTTTAGCAAATTCTATTCTTATATTAGCAAATAAAAACACTTTATGGTTATTTAGGTGCACGGTCTACACTTTCGCCAAGTCCACTATGAATGTTCTTTTCTTTAAATTTTGATTTTTGAATTTTATTAAATTATTATGAAAATTTCCTTCTACTGCTTTTTATTCTTTATTAAGGAAATAATTTCCGTATATACATATGTATGTACATGTTTTACATTTTAGATGCATACAACTTATAAAATTTTACGGATGTGCATGCATAAGAGCTCTTCATGCGCCGAATTCTCTGCTTACATAACGGCGGCGCTAAGATCTGCCCCTTTTATCGAAAACCATTAGCAGCTACATAACGAAGTGAATAGGTGTATAGGTGTGCCTAGGATTACTGTAAAGGGTTTTAGTGCTAAACATGCTTTATAAGCTGTACTCACATTTCCGTTTCATTGTTTTGCATATTTTTCCTAGATTACACTCCCGTTCATAATCATTACTTTTTCCTTTTCCCACGCACAACATGCGTACATACTTATGAATTCATATGCTACGACAACGACTAAGACCTTAAGTAAAGAATGCTATAAAGATCTTGCAAAGGAAATTTTTCATTAAAAAAAAACAAGGCAGCCGACAAGGCGGTATTTCTGGGACTGTTGAAGAGTTATTGATATTATCTGCACTCTCTTCAGCAGCTGTGATAGCTTCCCTTCACCGTTTGATTAGATAAACAAATTTCGTCTTATATCTTTGTAGCACTTAATTGAATACCAAGTACTTCAAGAACGGAATACAGCCCATTGAGTTTAAAAGAGAGTATCAGAGAGGGAAATTTGGCAAACCACAGTCTTCGCTCTCGTATATTTGGAAACAAGTCACCCAAACGATATTACGGAGAATCGAAATTTCTTTTTTTTCCTTGTTTAAGGTAAAAGTGGTGGCCGAACATGGTCACCAGCCTTATAAAGCACATATTATCCACTTTAAACTAGTTTACATATTATAATTGTTTGAAATATTTACCTATATGTACACAAGGAGGAAATATTTAATGCAAATACAATAAAGAAACGCTGTTACAAAACAATATATTATTGTTAAGCTCTGCTTCCTTTTTAATGCTATTAACAATTTTACGTCTGCGCTTCTCTGTACCTGCTTTTGCACTTTTTCGTTTGCACTCTTCGCTCAATACGCTCAACCGTCTTGTTCTTTACCATTGTCTTCAATAACGTTATCTTTATCTCTATCGATAAGCTTGATTTTAACGTTCTTTCTTCTTTTAATTTTTTGGTTTTCATTTTCATAAACATCATATCGGAGATCCCTCTCTAGTTATAGGGAATATAAGCCAAAATTCGTCCAATGAATTCCAGAATTGTATTAACAATACTAACACTGATGGTTATATAATAACTGGAGACGAAAAATACTTCGACCAACGGCTACGTAGAAATAGAATTAGAATTAGCGCTCCATCTTGGTGTAATAGAAATTGTTTGTGTGTATATGCAATATGAAATGTTTTTAAGCACTCACAAAATAGAATTAGGGTTCCGTCTTGGTGTAATAGAATTAGCGCTGCATGTTGGTGGAATAGAATTTGTTTATGTAAATAGGCAATATGAAATTTCTGTCACTCGTCAATATGGCTGTCGCATGATAACGGAAAGAAACAAATAAAAAGCGTCATGAATTGTCTACTAGGCGTGACGTAATGAGTCTATATAGTCATCTCCGTCTTATTAATACGAAGGTATAGCGAAGAAAAGGAAGAGTAATCGAAACAATTTTTTATATATGTATACAAGTAGATTTATTATTGCATACATAGAGGATTGCAGAGGCAATAAAACAAATAATCATGTCCTAGTTTACACAATCTGGCTCATTAGTGGCATAACCCCAACCAGAGACGGATTGCTCCTTGAATTGTTTGATGCCGTAAATTCTTCCAAAATGCCGTATTCCGCATTCCAATTAGTCAGCTTTATCGGATATTTTAAATCTTCTTTTTGATCTTTAGACGTAAAATGTTGCTATTGGTTGAGGACTGAACCAAATTTACAGAAATAAAGTAATTAATCTTTTATATCAACTTGGTTCTAATAAAATATGCTTACATTATCTTTTTATAAAATATGTTTATATAACGTTTATGGCGAATATTCGTTGTATGTTTACATATATGTTTATACAACGTTTATGGCTTCGATTTCGTTGTTAGCGAGCAATTCAACCTCAGAAACAATCTGACGAATTTCCTCCATATCCAATTAGTTTGTGTTGACAATACTACTTCTAGCAAGTTGACACGCTCGTACAGTTTCCTCAATATACCCTTTTATTACCATTATTTGGTTCAATCTATCTTCGACTTTTTCTTCCGACTCTAAGGCGGGAATGTTATTGTTGAATCTACCGATTAAGTCGTTCATTTTTTGACCAATTCATCTGTCATCCCACATAAATTTTTATTTACATTATACTGCTAATCGTTGTTTTCGTTCAATCTTTTGCTGGCTCTCCAGCAAATTATTGTAGTCTGAAGCTTCCGGCAATCTATTTCCAGTCAGATCCTGTCCAGTCAACAGATCGTTTGCTTCTTTTTTCTTTTATTGTTCTCATTCGGTTGTGCGTTTTCCTAAGTGGATAGTCAAATATCTTCTTGCCCTTCGCATTCCTCTTCCTTGTGGTAAAAGCTCAGGTTTCCGTTTATGATCCAGCTTTCTCCAGTTTTAATACTCACAACATTGGCCCAGAGAAAGAAAAAGCTTATAACTTAAAATTTATGCGTTAGAACGTGCAACTTATTATATTCATGGTGCTACGGATAGCGTTAATTGATCGATTTAACAAAACCAAATGCTTTTATTCATTAAGGAGGAAAAAATATTATTAAATAGTTAGTTCTTTCATTTTAGCTTTTACTCCTTTTTTCTAAGTGTAGTATATTATATAGCTGTATAGCTGTAGTATATTATTATTATCCAGAACAATTTGCCAATCGGAGTTTTTGGTGTATTGTTTGATTAGGCCGTTTCCTTCCTTTTGTAGGCCATTTTCCTTCGGGTTTCGATGACCAAAACAAACGGTCGTTTAAGATAACTTAAGATATTCTTTCAGATTCAGTTTTGTTTTCAGCCACCCTATGAGCAATTCTGATTTTGTAAGAAGCAAAGTGTGATAGAAATACTTCCTTAAGTATTGGGATAATACATTGAGGCATTTTTATCCCGTTGATACAGTTTAGGTTTAAACGTACCCTGAGTTTTCTGCAAGGGTTTCTGAATTGATTTGGTCAAGGTCCATTTGATGTCTATTAAACCCTGTATGCGGCGGAAAGCTAAATTGCAATTCTTTTCTTTCTCTAGTTGGGTCTTAAAGACATTTAGAGGGGCTTCCAGATGAGGGATTAAGTCGTTACAATCTTGTGCAGTACTGTGTATGGTGTTATGTGTGTGGTGGATTTTCTAATTGGCCGTTGGGGTTTCAAACTCGGCGGTGGCACTAGATTGAATACTATGGGTCTCTAATCCTTCATCAGCTGTTGCGGTTTCTGACCCAGTTTCTGACGTTGTCATCTTATCGTCATTGATAAAGGCATCGATATGGTTTAAATTCGATTACAACCTTGAAAAAGCACCGGCGACTACGCTCGATTTTCCTGGGTTATATGTGAGCCCAGAAATATATTCGTCGATTCTAGCCTTCCATCTTTTTAACTTGGCATTATGATTTTGGAGTTTTTTTTTTAAAGGAGTTTTTTTTGGATATTTTTTATTCTTAGCTCGTGGGAGGCAGGGAGTTAGTTGTCAAAAAAAGGCTTGTTGTTTGGTTTTTGAAGACAGAAATAATAAAAATAATGAAAAAAGGCTTTCTTTAATTTTTTTGAAAAACATTCCATGATTCTGAGATAACTGGGAGTCGTTCCAAAAAAATAATAGTTTTGACGTCTATCTGGAAGAAATTCGAAGAAAAAAATTCAAAAGATATTTTACCAGACAAAATAAAAAAAGCATAAAAAAAATTGGAAAAATATTTAAAAGTTCCGTTTTATGTAAGGGGAGAAAAATTGTAAGATAAGCGAAAATTGCCAAGGGCATTTAATTCGAAATTTGGGTGGCAAGAAAATCGGATACCTCATATTACGGATAATATAAAAAAAAACTGTTCTCTGGTTTGCTGAATAAAAATGTGTGAGTGAAGTAAAAATTCCGTCCACTAAATTGTTTACTCGTCATTCACTCAGTACCGAGATGATGTCGCTATTTTTTGTTTTTATATGATCATTACAACATCTGTGAGCCTAGAGTCTTAAAAAAAAAATTTGTTAAAAGTTGCTAACACTAAAGAGTCTGATTAAAAAAAAAATTGTACATGTATTCTTTAAAAATTTTTGTTTAATTTATATTGGATGAGAATGCGCATTCGGCGAGGGACTACACCGGGTAAGTTAAATAAATTTAATTTTTTTCAACTACTTTGGCACATTTATTAGTAAATTGTGATGTATTTCATTGCATCAAATGATTCTTATTATTTTAGTTATTTCAATTTATTGACAAATTTAAAATATTTTTCCACATATCGTTTCGTTATCATCGATTAGATAATTTATAGACTTCATTTAGTCAACAACAATTAAATCCAACAAAAGGAAGAAAAAAAATTTCCGGAAGAAGACATTAGGGTTGGTTAAGAATAGGCATGGGCTAGGATAACGGTTTCGATCGTTTTAATTTTTGTTTGTTAATAAAAATTTAAATTTAAAGTTTGACAGGGCACGCAAGTAAAATTTTTTTTTTTTGTAGCGTGGATGTTCGATTCAAATTAGACTTCTCCATCCAAACCAATCCGACGAGCCAGACACGTTTATCGCGTACCTAAATAATTGGAAAGAAAATACTACACCTATCCGATATTTTCATACGATAGGTTATAAACCCGCGTTGCGTAAAGTTTCACCTGTTATAGGACCGAAAGATGTTAACCTATATATATAAAATAAAAATGAAAACCCTTTTCTTTCCCCGCAATGTAGTCAATAAAATGGAAATATAAATATCTGTAGGTCACACATTTGGAGCCCCAGCAACCTTTAGTGTCATTAGGTGCCATTTAAAGTTTTCACTGGAAAGTTTAAAGCTTTTGGCTATAATCTACGTTAACACATTTTGTTACTTAAGCGCGTTTTGTATTGTTTACGGCTACTTGAAAACTGTGCGTTAGCGAAAAAATGAAATTAAGACGTGAAACAATTTTTTACGACTTTCGACGTGGATTATCAAGACTGTGCATCGCTCAACTCACTTCCACTTTTGCCAATAAACCAGCATTGCGAAAACCACCAATACATGGCCTTCGTTTGCTTACCGGCAAAAATCGTGAAGATTGTTCAGAATCAGCTTCAAAAAATATTGCCGCTGTGCTGTGGGATGCCATATGATATAGTGTGAAGTTGAGGCAGCTCTGGGCATTAGTTCCATCACCGTGTATAAAATCATTATTTAATTGTGCAAACGATTTCTTTCAGTGGACGCTAGATAATTTTGAAAATTCATCGATTGCTGCAAGCAAATCTTTAAGAAATACAAAGGCGGCACCCCAAAGGATGTGCGTAAGATCGTAACAAAGCAACGAATCACGGTGTAGGGGGCTCATGCAGAGCTCAAAGTAAACGGAACGAAAGAGTCTTTAGTATAGATAAGTTTGGATGATTGATCTAAGCTGATACCAACTTTCAGGAATACACTGCCTCTCAGCACTTGTAACTGAGAGAGTAACAAAGAAATAAAATGACCAAGGACAAATAATAAACAATACGAAGTTTGATTGAATCTGAAAATGAATATAAATTTTATTGAAAGTATTAAAGAGAAGAATTAAAACAAGATTAAACTAAAGTGAAATTATTCCATATAAATGCGTTTTGCAATATTCGGCAATAACAGCCGTGCAACAGTGCAACATAGACAGAAATTAAAATTAAAGAAAGAAATAAACGACGACACATTTTAAATTTGTAAATTTTTCATAACCAAATAAATATTTTTATTTATAAAATAATGGTGTAAGGTCAGTAATAGTATGCAATAAAATTTTTGCACAAGGGAAGAAGCACAAACGGACATACATAATTGAAAAATATTAAAAATATATTAAAGCTAGACATATAAAAGTATATAAGTATAAGTAACCGAGATGCTTGAATTAGTTAATATAAACAATAGTAAAACTACACATGTGGGTCTACGAGCATGAGTCGACTAAGAAATGCAATCATATCGGCTTCAAATTAACTTAAATAATTTGGTTACATGGTGCTCGTTAAATTTTATGAAATTAAATGTAAGCAAGAAGTTTTCTTTCTCTAGAAGGAAGGCATTCAATACTGAGTATGTCATCGATTCACACAAGTTCGAAAATGTAGATTCGTTCATCGATTTAGGGGTTTTATTTGACCAAAGAATACGTTTTAATTTGCACAATGAGCTTTCTTTAAGTAAAGCTAGGTGCGCGCTTGTTTTTATTAAGAGGTGGTCCAAAGAGCTGAATGATCCTTACATTACAAAAACGCTACACATTTGCTTAATCAGACCAGATTTGAGCATGCGTCTGTTGTGTGATCTCCTTTGTATAGGTGATAGCTAGGTTAGATAATAGGCTTAGTACATTATAGAACGATCGCAGTAAGATCTGAATGTTCTCGGCAGATAAATCGAGCGCAATGTGTTAAAGATGAGATTTAAGCAGTAAAATATTGGTTTTATGAAAATCATAATGTTTATTTGAAGAAGTTGGATTTGACACATTAGAATGGTTTAACGAACCATCATGCCTGTAATAAAAGGAAATACAAATAGCTGGATGATGCGGATCCTCAGGTAAACCGCCGGAACATTACCGGACAAGACCATGTCTTTAGCCACCCCAATCGTGTTACTGGGGACAACATTATCGTTTTCGACCCTTCCGCCGAAATGTTCATTGGATTTCTACCTCTAGATATGAATTCTTTTACTAAGGCATTCTTCGGCCAAGTCGTTTTATCCAGGACAGAACTAAAGAACTAACAGTTTGAAGGATGCTATACCCCTGTCTTGAGTTGCTTTCATCTTAAATATAGATACTCTTTTGGGATTAAGAGTTGCAATTTTCAACGATATATGAGATCTGTTATCATCTATATCTTTACAAGAGGCCAGCGTTGAAATAAAGATCGATTTCCTGGCTGGCATAAAAATTAGATTGCGCCTACAAGTAAGCAGCGATGAATTACGCGACGCGCTACTAATAACTAACTTACCTTGAGGATTAATGACTGGCATGGTTGGTACATCTATAGCCTGAGGATCTATGGTTGCTTTAGATGAGAGATCTGTAATCTAGAGAACTATAAGATACTGGGAATATGGCTTTATTAGAACTAAGTGGCAATGTTGAGGTTATACTCATTGAATGCTTTACTGCCGCCGCATAGCTGGTAGGTGGAGTAATTTTTAATTGTTTGGCTTAAAATGTAAATAGTGACCTATATGTGGACCAATTCATCAGAATTTTATCGTGAAAGTTTTTCATCGGTTGAAGTCACTGTAATGGATGTAGAAAATTGTCTGAAAAGATAACATAATATTAATGGTCTCTTGAGGAATTTTTTTTTGGATGTTGGGTTTGATTGGACTAAACCAATGAGAAATGTGGCTTATGTAGGTCCAGGTGATAGCATTTGATGATCATTTTAAAAAAAATAATAAATGAACCCCAATATGTTCAGTGTAACAGTAGATTGTTAAGATTTGTAGACCGGTGTAGGAAAAATATTGCAACATTTGGCTGAAAAAAATTTTTTAGTTAAAATATTGGTTAAACGTAAAAGTAAGTTAAAAAGACAAATTCGGATTTACGTTTTAAAAAACCCACAGTCAACATGGATCCATACAAGGTGACAGTCCCCAATTTGTGATTCGTATATCATCTTATCTTTTTCAAATACACATTGATTATCTACACTGCTTTTATTTATTAAAAGTAGAGTGGACTTTCTATCGGAAAAAAAGATATTTTTTCCTTGATCATTCATTACAGCATGTCTGATGGCCAGCAATTCAATAAAAGCAGAGGGGAGCTCCTCCGTGACTCTGAGTTTATGTAATGTTTCAAATAGATGCTTCACTACCAAGTAGCTATATACATTATATCCGACTGAACCATCAGTAGTATGTAGAAAAAATTAGTTCGAAAAGTGTTAAAAAATGTTTAATTTAAAAGGCTCTGTTACAAGCGGTGTAGCTAATGCAAATTTGAGTTTAAAAAATCCATCTGCCGGTCTGTAGCTAGAAAAATATTTGGATTTTAAAAATATTGGCTTTTGCATGGTTGGCTTTTGGTATTTAAACTCAAAACTTCAATTTTCTTACAAAAAAACGCAAGTAATTGCCGTGTGTGTGTGTGTGTGTGTGTGTGTGTGGGTATTATTAAAAATTCGTATAGAAGAGATGATAGATAATTAGGGTGTTGCTTCTTGCCGTGTTTCGAGAAAAATATGTTTAAATTTATGAAGTGTTTTGCAGTCGTGTTGTAATACATTTTTCGTCAATTTTTTCTACGGGACTTTAAACCCACCACCGAACAGCTGAGCTGCAGAAAATTTATAATTCTATACTCAAATTCACAATCAATATCAAAATCTCATCATAATCTTATAGTTTCCTGTCTCCTTTCGATTCGCTGTTAGGCTTTCGCTTGAAAATGGTTTTAAGTGGATACAAGCGCTTTCTAAAAACATTTGTTGTTGTATTAGGGAAGTCAAAATTCATTTGACTGTAACTTCCTATATTGCATAGGTAAGATTTCCAAATCACTTGCATTCATGTAGTTTTGCCATTGTAGCAATTGTGAATTGTTGTGTGTTTTTGGTCCACTGCGGCCAGGCACGATACTCAACATGTCAACAACTTCTTCATCTTGATTTAATATGTGACAAAAACTTTCCTGGAAACATATTTCCTCTGTCTCTCTAAACTGAATTCGACTTCGGTGAACTGCAGCGACGTTTTCATTAGTAGTTATAGTTATTAGCAGTCAAGATTTCATCAGCAGATTTTCAATTTGTTGAAAACCTTTTTACATTATTTTCTTTTGTGGCTTAGTCCACCGCAATTGGCGACACCAGCGACATGGCTTGTTTCTTATCCCACCGTACCATATACGGATTTTTGTAATTCAAAACTTTTTAGGCACGTATGAATTTTCTTCAAAATTCTTTGACATAGTTAGAGTTTAACTATACATCGTGTTCTTCTGCAATAATAAGTTTAAGTTGTTAACGCTTACGCTGGAAATCACTTTTCAGAAAAAATTCTTTTCCTTGGTTTAACGGATAGCTTTAAAGAAAAAATTCATTACCTAAAAGAAATTTTTTAGGTCAAGTAAACCTCTGCATCTCTGCTGGGAAGTTACAGCCTAATGCCTTCCTTATCTGTTGATTTCTTATTTGCACAATTCATTAACAGATATGTTTGAACAGTGTTTATGGTTATTTAGAAGAGTAGTTCATCGAGACGACCCTTGAATAAATTTGCGCCTTAGAGCAAATCGAGAAAACTAGATTATGCTGGCAAGAAATTAAATGCATGGGATACATTTTTTTTTAGTGATTAATTTGACAGTAGAATTATGAATTTTCTTATCCACACACTTAAAATCCAAAACGTACGTTACGGTTTTTTCACAGAATGAGGAAGAGTATTTGAACTGGAAAAGGCACCTTTATGGTCCTAGGATTTCAGAATAATGATGAAAGTTAATGAAGAATTGATTGTAACAAACAAAATATGTTTATACCCATTTCAAATATTCAAACGCGTTTTTTTAAAATAGGTTTTTTCGAAACCGTAAAGTGGACTACTCTATCAAACTTTTAGTTCAACTCCAAAATTTTTCGAATGATATTCTCTAGCGAAACTCCAGAGTGATTTTAAATATTAATTTACATAACACACGTGAAGATTATTTATTAAGAAAATATAGGCTGTTTGTTGGACATTCAACTTTTTTTTTCAAGTATGTAGCAAACTTGAGTCTAGCAACGACAGTTTTCAAACAGCTATTGACCAGGCAGCGACAGGTTGAAAAAAAAGTTTTTGGTTCATTTCCGGCATTTTGGTCTGCTGAAGAAAAAAAAAGAAAGAGCACAAGTTGACCTGCTGAAAAACATTTTGTAAAAGCGAAATTTAAAGCGCGTTATATAATAAAATAAAGTAAAAAATGTTATTTAAGTTAATATTGACTTCGATGATCAAATTGAGTGAAAATTTGGTAAGCATCTTCGAATAATTACAGAAAAAACAAAAGTAAATTTAGTCTTTCTTGGTCAACCCGAATGCTATTTGACAAAAATAGAGTCTAACGCAAAAAAAAAATAATTGGCCAAACTATAAACACTCGCAGTGAATTGATAAAACTCATAACTTCTATTTTTTTTTTAAATAAATAAATTGAGACTCCAATTAAAAGCCAATCGAATAGTACAAATATGTCCGATTATTTAACAGTGTCACGTTCTTTTCTTAGTTCTATGTAAATGTTTTTTTTTTGTGGCATTACGACCTTCATTTGCAAACGTTTAATTAGTTTGTCTATCTCTTGACTTTGTATAGAACCAATGAATCAATACTACAGTGATCTTGTTTAAATATTTGAAAAAAAAAGACAATAAAGAACAAAATATTATATTAGAGGGAGTATGTATTCAGCCTTAGGCTTTTTTTGTCATCGAGACGCGTTAACCCCTAATTGACATTGATTTGTGCAGCGTGATGTGTTTTCAAGCAGGAGAAGAAGATACATAAAAGAAGGATAATTTAAGGTGTTTTTAACATCACAGAGACACAGAACTATTTTGATACAAAATAGCAGAAGATTTAAACCGGAATATTAATACATAATTGTTAAAAATTCGATTAAATAGAAGAAATAGCTAAAATCCTTTATAAGAGATTTAAATGAAACAAGAAAATTATTTAATATGTGTAACTGTTTTTCCGAAATAGGAGTAATAAGTATAAAAATAGTATAGAAAACATCTACATACAATATATATAGCAAATATAAGACTTCCGTACGTTTATTTTACAAAGAGTGAATATTTAATAATTTTACACTATCCTGTTATTGTGCACATTTTGTTTAATACACAACAATAAAACTACTTGTATGCCAAGCTCAGCACTCATCTGTAACGGTACTGTCCTTCCTGTCCTTCTATATATAAAACTATTATTTACATTAAATTGTACGGTAACTCGAAAGCGCTACTTTAGGAGGATTGGAGACACTACCTTTGCTGAGCTAGCTATTACAAAACCCTCGTACATAGTTGCGCACAACAGTTGGTAGCAATTAAATGATATTGAGATTACCATGCACGCAAATCATTGGCACGAAAGACGCCTAACTTTCTTCTTTTCAGCATTAATTGCTAAATTAGCTTCTCGTGTACACAAAGCAATATCAGACAGTGTTTGAAGATGCTCATTAAAAGTCTGAGAGATAATTAATAAGTCGTTCAAATAAACAAAGCCTTGATAACGTAGGTGAGGTGGCATCACCTTGTCCATTAATCGGCATATAGCTCGGGTTGCGTTGTATAACCTAAAGAGCATGTAACGAATTGGTATAATGGATGACCAGGCAGTGTAAAGGCTGCCTTCTCTTTTGAATTTTCTACCAACGCAATTTGTCAAAAGGCATCTTTTAAGTCCAGGATTGTAATGTATTCGGCCTTAGGTAACCCACCCAATATTCGATCGGTCAGTGGTAGAGGATAAGCGCCTATAACCGTAACGCTGGTTACTTTACGCACATCTAAACACAGTCGCATCTTCCCTAGGGTTTGATTACTGAAGTCACAGGTGAAGACGGGTGTGATTCTTTTATAATCTTTAGAGCAAGCATTCTATCGATTTCCCCAAACAGAAGCCTTTCTACTGCGGGTGACAGCGAGAAATGACGATGTTGGATTGGTTTATCGTTACCAGTGTTGATAGCAAGATAAATAAGTGAGGTTCTGTCCAATCCTTCGGTTTTGTAGGATGGGATTGCACTCTCTTTTAACTTTTTAACTTGTTATATATTCAAACGGTGATCGGTTATAATATTTGTTTATTCATTGCAAAAGAAAGGTGAAACCGTGTGCAAATTTTCGTAGAGGGGATCTTTGGCGAGATAAAAGGTGCGAACGAAATCAATTCATAAATATAAGGTTTGTGGAAGAGATGGCATAATCAAGAAATTAAAGGGTTTAGTTTTACCTCGAAAGGCCACATCGGTGCTTATACGACTTGCTGCAGCATGTTCACTGCCGTCTTCTTCAAGGATACCGTAAACATGAGACAGATGGACCAATATCAATTAGACCTAACACATTTTGATCATACAACTGAGCAGAAAGAAATGGCCATATATCAAATATCATTCTGATTAACAAATAGCTGCAGAATAGAATTTCTTTCTATTATTTAAAACAAATTTGCAAAAGCGACGTAATGGAGTGATAGACCGTTTAGGTCTTTTGTGAATCGAAGGACAAAGTTTCATTAGTAGTTCGGGCTTTAATTTTATCGTAGTCAAGTAATCGGACATGATAAGTTTTGTGTGTGCTATGAAAGTAGTTATTGGATGTACTGTGGGACACATGATTATCTGATTGAATTTTCTGTTCGAGAGAGTCTGTGGACGTTATTATTTTATATCTTCACAAAAAAAAAGAAGTAAACACAAACTGCTAAGATATCCGATTCTAACCGATTAAGACTATCCCTTGGTCCTGTCGCCACCTTTTTTTGTTCAAATTTGAATGTGTAAGTTGAAGTACTCTGAGCTGAATTAATACAGAGTAAAATTATCATAGCCGAATATACGTGAATGAGAAGAATTACAATTTATCGTGATATAAAGATGAGTTCTGTAAATCACCAATATTATATATGTGATGTGATGTATATTAACTATAGGTAATTGGAATATGGATGTGTCTTACAAGATAATGAAGTTAAAATGAAAATACAATTTATCATTAATAAATTCATAATAAAATGTGTGTATGATTTTATTTATTTATTTATTTATTTATTTATTCCACTTATACAGAAACTCAACTAAAACAAACGACAGTCGAGTTCAAATGACTCTTAAAGTAAATCTTAAATTAATTATTATTAAAAAAAAAAAAAAAAAACTTAGTATAAGTACAATAAAACAAATAAAAGGAAAAAAGAAAAAAAAAGAAAAAGAAAAAAGCATGTACACAATTAGCACAGAGCCACACCCACAACCGGTACAGAACCTAGTTGCAAATGAACCCCTACGCCATCGCAAACATGCATAAGCTTGGCAACCGATAATAGTTAACAACAATTAATTTTCGAATCATAGTGAGTTTTTAGGATTAAGACCTAGTTCAAGTACGACATTGGCAAATCTCGTGTATTAAGCAATGTTGCTTTAATGGACTTTAAAGTGTCCGGTAATGAAAAAATGTGATAGACGTTATTTAGATTCTTGCAAACAACTCTGAGCGGATTAAGCAGCTCATAATTATATTTACAATGACTAACCTTAACCAAGGTAAAGTGCCTAGCGAAGCGGTTAGGAACATTAAAACTTATTTCTCCAAGTAATGACGGCGAGTCAATAGCGCCGTTTATTAATTTGCTTGCGAAGCAAACGCTAAGAACAAATCTACGTTTTTCGAGAGACGGTAAGGACAAAAGAAGCAACCTATTTTCATAGGGGGGAAGAGAAGCAGACGGATCCCAACCCAAATTCCTAAGAGCAAACAACAGGAATTGCTTATGAATAGATTCAATTGAATCTACATAGCACCTATATGAAGGCGACCACACAACAGAAGCATACTCAAGTATAGGTCTAACCAAACACGTATACTGCCTTTTGGTAATGTACGGATCATCTAGCTCTTTGGACCACCTCTTGATGAAACCAAGAGCGGACCTAGCTTTGCTTATCGAGATCTCAACGTGCAAATTGAAAGGTAACCTACGGTCAAAGAGGATGCCTAGGTCTGTGAACGACTCAACGTCCTCTAACTTGTGCGAATCTATAAAATAATGGGTTATGAATGACGTCCTTCTAGAGAAAGAAAGCTTCTTACATTTATTTAGGTTTAGTGTCATATAATTTGACGAGCACCATGCCACCAATTTATTTAGGTCAGTTGGAAGCTGATGTGATTGTGATTCTAAGGAAAAAGAAGAAAACAGTTTCACATCATCAGCATACATTAAGATCTGGCTAGATTTAATCGCCGAAGGCAAGTCATTAATGTATAGATTAAATAAAATGGGTCCTAAGTGGCTTCCTTGAGATACGCCTGACGTAACGGGGAGTTCATATGAGGTGGTGAAGTTAAATAAAACCCTTAGTGACCTATTATGCAAATAAGAGCTTATCCATTTCACTAAATGGGAAGGGAAGCCAGCGGCTTGAAGTTTAAAGATAAGTAATTTGTGGTTAACCAAATCAAACGCTTTGCTAAAATCAGTGTATATGACATCAGTGCAAGAGCCATTGGAAAATGCCTTGAAAACCTGACAAGTAAACTCTAACAGATTAGTGACCGTAGAACTTCCTTTTCGGAAGCCATGTTGGAGTGGAGAAATATATGATTTGATAGCAAACGCAAACGCTGAGTCAGAATTCTCTCAAATAGTTTAGGTAAAACACTTAGCTTGACAATGCCTCTATAGTTCTCCACGAGCTGTCTTCTCCCAATTTTGTGAATAGGAATAAGATAACTACTCCTCCAACACAAAGGGAAAACACCTAAATTCAGGTACAAATTAAAAATCTTTGAGATAACACCACAAAGCTCAATAGCGCAATGCTTAATGATGCAATGCATGATGGAATTCCATCAGGTCCAGGCGCACAACTGTATTTCAGAGAAGTCAATCCATTAAAAACGTCGTCATCAGAAATAACCAAATTGGGTATTGAAACCAAGTTAGTTATAGGATAAGGGTAATTTGCTGATGGATCAAAACTAGCAGACGAAAAGTTTCGTCGGAGGTACTCCGCAAACAGATTTGAGATTTCAAAATCATACGAGGAGTCAGAGCCATTAAAAGACAAACGAGGGGTGTGCAGAAATTTTTCTTTTTGAATTAACAAATTTAAAGAAGTATTTAGGATTAGCAAACAGAGAGGATTTAATGAACTGAAGGTATTTGCAATAATAATGGTGGTTGAGGGAGTTAAATGTATGCCTTGCGGCTGAGTACGCGAAATAGTCTAGGGAAGAGCCACTTTTTTAGAAAGTTTCTTGAACAGCTTGTTTTTCCTATTCTTATAATACCTAATTGTCGTAGTAAACCACGGGGGACACACTTGGGGGTCGGCACTGCTTAAGCGGAACAGATGCAGCAATAGCTAGATTTAATGTATTGTAGAATATATTGTAGAACTTTCTATACTCCCGGTTGAGAAGTCAAGCCTCATATGTGAAAGATGAAATTTTAGCAATACTATATTGATTTTATGAAAATCGTAATATTTGCTGGAAAAGGTTGGGTTTGGACTCTTAAGGCAGTTCAACGAACCGTCATACTTGTGATGAAAAGAAATACACAATGCTGGATGATAAGGATACTCAGGTAAACTAAAAGGTGGACAACGATTTACATTAATCTCAGGAAAATTGGCAAAGCAAAAATCAAGCAGTCTACCATTACAATTAAAGATACAATTATATTGAACTAAATTATGGTCAAGTAATTCATTAAAGAACGCTATAGTTTTATCAGATGCTGAAGAAGGAATTAAACAGGCAGAATTATCACTGTTACACCAAGTGACTTGAGGCAAGTTGAAATCTCCTAACACAACGACAAAATCAGTATGTCTAGACTGCTTGGCCACTTCACAAATGAGGGCAGCCTGCTTCTTATATATGGTGATATCCGAATTTGGGGGAATGTAGGAGCATGTAATAAATAGCTGTTTATTAGATATTCTCGCTCAAATGGCGATAAATTCGACGTCAGGAGACGTGGGAAATTCAATTGAATAGGATGGAACTGACGCAGATATGGCAATTAATACACCGCCATCAATGCGATTCAATCGGTCATTTCTGAAAACATGGAAAGAATTATGGAATAGTTCCGACGAATGTATATCAGGTTTTAACCAAGTTTCAGTGAAAGCAAAACAGAAAAACTCAATGCTTACTGACTTTAGAAAAGTAGACCGAATTTTTGATTTTAGGCCCCTAACATTTTGATAAATGAGACATAATGGGCCTGAAGAAACATTTGGTTTTTTGAAGGCGACAGACCTACAGCATTGGTATTAAGGGGTCGATCTCTAGGAATAAATATCTTAATTAAGGATCCTACTGGCCACAGTGGTTTATTTAACAATATTTCACTGTTTTCAGTCGGAACTAGTATTTTAAATGAAGATATTGCTCTCGGTTGAGAAGGAGCCAATTTGAAAATGCTAACGCGCTTCAAGTTGATTGATGGGGCTTTCGCCGCCAGATAGCTTTTTATATTATCTGCCGATGTTTCCGGTGCCCGTCTTGACACAAATAATGCCTTCCTAGGAGGAACTGCCGTCAAGCAAATATCATCACTACTTGGAATAGTAGGGTTTACGGCTTGGGAGTTATGAGAAGGGGAAAATATTGACACACTTGTGCGAGAAGCTTGAGCGACATGCCCAGTTTGGTGACTAGTATTCACACTCGAACAGCAGGGAGGGGAAGCGGACATACTTTGCACTTTCTTATTATTATTTTTAGGTGATGGCGTCTGATTCAAACAAACGACGGGACCGGGAAAAGATTCCCTTGCAACCTCAGCATAAACTAAGGCAGACGGACTTGCCGACTTGTTCGTAACAATTTTGTTATCGACCAAATCGACAGTGTCGGAAACGATGACTTTCGACATGGAGTTAGGACGAGCGCTCCCTTGTATAAGGGAGTCAGGTTTAGAGGGGTTAAGAGGTGACGTCCCTACGCTACGAGTTTCTATTTTGGAGGTCTGGGAAGGAGATGAGTGCTCACTGTAGCGACACTCATCAAACCTAGACTTAATTTCCTCAAACATTTTCCACATGGAGCCGAGATTTTTACTTAATTTTGAAAAATCATTTTTCGTCTCCGTGAACAGTCTGTAACAGTCGGGACATGACCAACGTAATCCTTTGGAAGGATCAATGATTGCGTCAGCAGTACGGCCTATAATGCCGGCACACTTTGCATGCCCAAAGCGATCGCAAAGCCAGCACATAATGAACCTATCAGATTCCGGACCAGATTTGGCACGACATGAAGTATATAGACACTCCATGTCAAGAAAGAAGATAGAGATGGATTATGAGGAGAAGAACAAAAAAAAAGAAAGAGCCAAATCGAGAAGGTCACTACACTAAATTTTTCTAAAAGTTAAGAAACTTTCTTCGTTACGTTGACACTGTAACAAGAGAACACGAGAATAAGAGAAAAAGTTAAACGAAGATTTCACACTAGTAAGCAACGGTAAATAAAGAGCAAGAGAAAAACTATAATAGCACCAAAAGAAAAATAAACCACGAAAGAGACCTATTATCAAAAAGACTTGTGCTGAATGCAAGAACCAAAAATGAAAAACATCAAAATTTTAATATAAATTAAGATAATTATAATTCCTTTTTGAAATTCTTACACCTTTTAACTTTATGCCTTTATAGTAATATGCCTTTTAAAAAAATGCGAATAATTACGCGCAAAAAGAAATAGAAATAAAACAATGCACTACTCTTTACAGAAAAGAACGAAGCAAGCACGCCGCGATCAGTTGCCAAACTGATCCACCCATACCAAAAAAAAAAAAAAAAATTGTTCATCAAAAATGACATGCCATTTGCGGGAAAAGGTAAAAAATGTATACAAAAAAAAATGTTTACCAAAAACGAAATACGCCAATTGGGACTTTCTACCATTAACCACGATTCACAGCAAATAGTGCATGGCTTAGGTCAAAAGAACAACTACTCAACTATAGTTCCAAGGCTATTTACAAATGAGCGATCGGCCCCACGTTGGGCGCCACTTTTATGTAACGATATTGTCTATATCCTTCCTGTGTGTCTTTAGAAAGCTATTAACTGCATTAAACGCGGCAACTCAACGCGGCTTTAGGACGATTGGAGGCGTGTGAGACCGATATACCTGCCTTTGCTGAGCTAGCTAGCTCGTGAGATTTAAAAGGAGTTTTATATTGTTGGCTCACTGGCACTCGTCAAACTGTTACAGCTACAACACGTGCTTGCCCTTTAACGAACACGCGGGTGGACATAGCGTAATCTACCAAACGGGCATCCTTTGTGTCGCTGGGCCTTCCTATATCCGCCCTGCATATGGTCTCTTTCGGCAGATGATTTCTATGGGAGACTTCGAAGATGCACATTTGTTTTTTTTTAAGATAAAAATATGCAATATAAAGGTTCTTAAATAAAAATGTCTATTTAAAGAAACCAACTAAAATAATTTTAAGATCCTTCGGGATTGTAGGACACGACAATACAAACATACTCAGAATTCGGTACATATACAAATATACTCAGGATTCGGTACAAACACCAAAATAAATCCAAATTAATTCAGGTAATTGATATATGCAAATCAAAATTCAACAGCCCAATAATCTTTGGTAACCTAACGGCAATCAGCATTTATTAGAAAGTTTTTATCTTGACAGCATCGCTGTATCACGAACCCATTGGTTGGCATCTTCTAAATTATACATTTGACGTACAATTTTTTGTATACTTTGTGTTTTAAAAGACTCGTCCAATGTAAGCCGTCTTTATAGCTTCAGACATTTATGCCGTACCTTTTGTAAAGTTCATGATTAAGGTTGTCGTTTTACATTTTTCTCTACATCGCTTACAGTAACACAAACAAATTAAAAGAGAAATGTTTCTTCGCAATTATTGTTTCCAATTGTTTGGAACTAGTTTACTTTTTTGTATTTTTATTTTTCTTCACTCATTCACTCTTGCATATAAATGATATTATATTATCACCTAGTTTAACATTGGTCAATGACTGTCCCTCTCCGTGTGCGCTTAACAGTAACCTAGCGCTCCTAGATATTGTATGTGTCTCTTATAGCTCCCTAGCCTCGCATTATAGTCTCCCAGAATGTATCATAAATATCTGTCAGCATATGTGTATAAACACCTACTATGCAAATATAAATGTACATGTGTTAAATTTTAATTGAATTTACTGTCAAATTCATGTTTTATTCTGTAAATATAAATCGGATTTTAACCACTTTTTTTTCTCAAGTTTAATGAGTTATGGACTTACGAAGTACTAAATAGCGGGAAGCAAAGTTCAGGAGGCCAAAATATGGACTTAATTTTTTTTGTCAGCTAAAAGATGACCCCTTGATAACAGCATTTTAAAATTTAGGTAGCGGAAAACTAGCGTTTAACGTGATCAAACCGAGATTAATATTTGAAGAAGCAAAATTAAACGACCGTACAGATAGGGATGGTCAGGAGAAAACTGCAATTTATGCGAAGAAAAATTTTAAGAGTTTCATGTGTTGCAAATTATCATATATGAATATCAAGTCCGTGACTATAAACAAAGAAATGCATGATTGACTGGAAAAAACAAAGAAAATGGTAGGTTTTATAAGTGATGCAAGCTAAAAAAAACAAATTAAAAATTGTGAAAGCAAAGTTTACTTCAAGTTGCATTCTGGCGCGAGTGATCATATGGCAAATGAGAATTGGTATCTTAAGGACGTTCAAATATTTGATTTCCCCTCTAAAATCAATATTGCGAAAAGTGATCGACGCATTATAGCAATCATTATGATGAAAGAGAATTGATAAAAGAGTGGGGCAATTAAGAATATGCTTTACGTGTCTGAATTGCGTGATAATTTGTTATCCGTAAAGAAGCTTGTCATTGCTGGCTTACAAGTTGGGTTTTATTTATTTGTTTTTATTTACTTACGCATGAAACTCAACTGAAATAAATCAACAGGCGGATTCAATTGACTCTTACAAGTAAATCTTATACTAATTAATGTTAAAAACTAGTATAAAGTATATAAAGAGTAAAGAAAAAAAATAATAATAATAATTAAATAATAATTCGTTTATAAATAAATAAGAAAATAAAAGAAAAAAAGCATGTACACAACAAACGCAGAGGCGCACCCGCAACTGGTACAGAACAAAATTGTAAGTGAACCCCTAAGCCATCGCAAACATGCAAAAGCGTGGCAACCGATATAGTAAATAACACCAATTAATTTTCGGATCATAATGAGATATTAAGATTTAAAGTTAGTTTAAATACGACATAGGCAAATCGCGCTTATTAAGCAAACGTTGTTTTGATAGACTTCAAAGAATCCGATGTTGAGATTAAGTGATAGACGTCATTTAGGTTTCTGTAAACAACTTTAAGTGGGTTAAACAGCTCATAATTATATATTTGCATTGACTCAGCTTAATGAACATAAGCATCACAATGACAGAACAATATTAATATTAGCTGAGGTATGAGGTTATTACAAAGATTGTTTCTAATATTGCGAATGCAAATGCTTGTGAATCCAATACGTTATTCTGGCATCGTAGACTTGGACATACATCATTGTCTGGCATACATAAGCTGGTAACCACAAAGTAGGAAGTATTGAGAACTCTTCAACAACTGTCGGGTTAAAACCAAAAGAGATCGTACACAGTCAGTTATGCGCTGTGTCTTAAAATATGGTTGCGGAGTTAAATTCGCCTGGATCCCTATTGAATTCGATCCTTTTGTTCTATTATACCGAAGGATGGAAGATATATTCATTTTGTGAAAACGTTTGCAGCGTCCCGAAGAAAGCTTCAGAAATCCACAAGTACATATATTCTTCATCAGCATCAAATTCTGAATTGCTTTAAGTGTGTCTATCTGTTCGTCTGGCTGTGTGCCCGTCTGTGTAATATCTTCTATAAACATTTTCTTGCCCACAAAAATTAAGCTGTTGACTTCGAATTTGACAGAAACATTAGAAAGTCTTGCCGGCAGGTTGCTATTTAAAGTGGGCCAAATCGGCGGAAGGACACTCTTACAGAACCATGTAAATTGAGCATGTATCTGTTTTTTGAAAGGAGTAAAAAATTGCATTTTTGCTTATTACACTCTCATGTAGTGTTTGTGGAACCATAAGAAAAATTGACCACACCTAGCTAATTTACAATGCATTAAAATATAATTTAAATACAATATCTTGATAACAGGTAGAAAATCTCATGAAGTACATAAATTCTTGGCCAACTCCAAATTTGAAATGCACCTAAGCACGTCTGCTTGTTAACCTGTTCGTCTGCCTGTGGTACACATTCTCTTATTCGCAAACATGAAGATATCGCCTTACAAATTTGCAAAAGAGTTGAAAATGATCCAAACAGTCCAAAGAACATGTTTACAATGGCCACACGTCTATACAACGAAAACTGCTAAGACCTTTCCTCTTCGTGTTTTTTGCCTGTTATTCGTATTATACAGCAAATATACCGTATAATTTTCCACTTTTATTCTGAAAATAGAAAAAAAACTGGGCGCGCTCATCCAATATTATGCAATAGGAAAATATAGTTCTTTTAATTTTTTTAAGACTCTTTTGCAATAACTGTGCAGGTGCCAAATACACGGTGGCGTGTTGCCAATCGGACTTTGCAAGTATGAGATTTTTATTTTTTTTTAATTTTATTTTACTTACTTATACCTGAAATACAACTTAAAGTAAATCTTATACTAATTGTTTTAAAACTAGTATACAATATGAATAAATATATGAAAAAAGAAGATTAATAAAAACAAAACCAAAAATTATTCATATATAAATAAATAAAAAGGAAAACGAAAAAAAGCATGTACACAGCTAGCACAGAAGCACATCCGCAACAAGAACAGACCCAGGTTGCAAGTGAACCCCTAATCCATTGCAAACATGCATAAGCTTGGCAGCACACATTAACAACACCATATAATTTTCGAAAAAAAAGTGACATATTACGAACGCAAGTTAGTTTAAGTACGACACAGGAAGATCGTGCGTATTAAGCAAAGTTGTTTAATGGACTTTAAAGAGCCCGATAATGAGAATAAGTGATAGACATCATTTAGGTTTCTGCAAACAACTCTGAGCGGGTGAAACATTGTCTAAGCTTAATCAAGATAAAATGCCTAGAGAAACGGTTAGGGACATTAAAACTTAACCCACCAAGTAATAGGGGTGAGTCTATAATACCGTTTATTACTATGATTAAAAAGGAAACGCCAAGAACAAATCTACGTTTCTCTCGAATAGTTTAGGCAAGACACTCAACTTGGCGATGCCTCTATAGTTCTCAACGAGTTGCCTACTCCCACTTTTATGAATAGGAATAAGAAAACTACTCTTTCAACATAAAGGGAAAACACCTAAATTCAGGGACTGATTAAAAATCTTTGAAATAGCACCACATAGCTCGACAGCGCAAGGTTTAAGTACACATGATGGAATTCCTTCAGGCCCAGGCGAACAGCTGTATTTTAGAGTACTCAACCCTTCAAACACGTCATTTTCAGTATGAAATGAAATTCAATTAGTTATCGGATATGGATAGTTCGCTGATAAATCAGAATTAGCCCTTAAAAGAAACATGCTAGGGATTAAGAGAAATTTTTCTCTTGGACTTAACAAACTTAAAAAAGTATTTAGGATTAGCAAACAGAGAGGATTTAATGAACTGAAGGTATCTGCAATAATATTGGAGGTTGAGGGAATTAAATCTATGCCTTGCGGCTGAGTACGCGAAATAGTCTAACGAAGAGCCACTTTTCGAAAATTTCTTTAAAAGCTTGTTTCTCCTATGCTTATAATATCTAATTGTCTTATTAAACCACGGGGGACATTTGCTTCGAGGACGGGACTGCTTGATCGGAACGGATGCAGAAATAGCTAGATTTAATATATTGTAGAACAATGACAGGAAGCTATCCATACTTCCAACTCAGAAATCAAGCTTAATATGTGAAAAATGTGACTTCAGCATTGAAATATTGATGAAAAGTTGAATTTGGAACGCTAGAGAAGTTCAACGAACCATCATGCTTGTAATGAAAGGATATATACATTGCAGGGTGATAAGGATCCTCGGATAAACTAAACGGTAGACAACGATTAACACTAATCTCGGAAAAATTGGCAAAGCAAAGATCAAGCAGTCTACCATTGCAGTTATAGGTACGGTTGTATTGAACTAAGTTATGATCAAATAATTCATTAAAGAACACAACAGCTCTATCAGATGTTGAAGTAGGAATCAAACAGCCAGGGCTATCACTGTAATAGCAAGTGAGTTGAGTCAAATTGAAGTCACCCAACGCAATGACAAAATCAGTAGGTTTAGATTGCTTAGCCACTTGACAAGTGATTTCTTTTTTTACACAAATTATTTTGTTTTAACACGATTTTACATTTATGAATTTCAGATATAATTCCCTTTTTCCAAAGTAGAAGTTATTTTTTATAAAATATTTAATGAAATAAAATGTGTAAGCACGAAATAAATTAAGTGAACTCTAAGAGGAACTTTTTAATATTGTTTACACCTAACTCTCTTTTTAGACGAGTTTTTTTTACACTTTCTCTGGAAATAGAGTGCCGATTTTTTCTTCCACAAATTCTGCACAGCTGGGTTGGTCTGACTGTTTTAGCTTCTTCGTTACCAACTTATATGCCACGCCCCATGGGTCCTCATTTATCTCGTTTATCAGATTCAGAAAGCAGTTTGTCTTACTGACCATAATCACTTTTTTAAATTGCCTTCGCCTGAGTTTGCACTCTTCTTGCTGGCTGAGATAAGCACTAGTCTCCATCGATCTTGTCTGTCCATCAGAATACAGGGTTCTTCTTTTTGTAGAGGCAACGTCTTGTCATTGAACCCTCGCAGGCAGTTATAATCCGCCGCATAACCTCCGCAGCGGAGTCCTGTGCCGAGTTTCTAGGTTTTGCGTCTTCCAAAACATGCCCGAAGAGTTCTTTGTCTAGTGATTTTGGTTTCCATTTGGGACCCCTGAGAGGGAGTTTTACCCGCTGGCTTTGCTGTACTTCCCAAAATATTGCTACGTGGTCACTCTGGATAGAGATATTGCTGATACCGCACACCATACGTGAGGCCAATGCACTGCTGGCTATCGTAATATCGGGGTTGGCTCCACGGCCGTCCCTGTTGAACGTGTTTTCATCACCTGCATTTAGGATTGTCATATAAAGCTCAATAGCGCATTTATGGCTGCTATTAAATCATCCGCCGAGGTCACTTCATTTAGGTCCTTAAACTCAATCTTTGTTTGCTTAACCATTAGTTTGATACTAGCTTCCTTGCCGGGCGCTTTTTCCACCAATTGCTGGTATGCAGTGATTTCTTCTTTTACACTTTGCTTAAATTCCAACAGCATTACCCCTTTTCAATGTTTACGTATTCTGGTCACATTTTCGCCAATTTTTTGCAACTGCGTATCATTTTTAACCCATTTCAGCATATCGCTGTAACTCATAGTGCGCGTTTGCTTAATTATTATCGCATCCGGGTTATTCACCATTTTGATTGGGATGGCCTTTGCATTTTGCGCTCAGACCACGGTCCACTCTTCCTTGGCGTGTTTGGTTGCTTTGCAGCCTCCTTATTGGAAATTATCACATCGCCCGTGCTCTTACCTTTTTCCGGAGGAGTAGTATTCGCGGACCCATCTTCTCTGAGCCTTTTTGTAGCGTTTACTCTGCTTCCCTTTTCATCTGGGTAGTGCTATGTCCGGCCGCCTTTTTGGGATTTGTTTTTCCAGCTCTTTCGCGGCTTTTCTATGAAGCATAGCCACCATATCCACCAAGTCCCTCATCGGTTGATGAATGGTGCACTTGGCAGGAGCGGAATGAGTTGGGGCCATGAGTTCTGCAATTTCCTTTCCTAGCTCGACAAATGAATTTTCATCTCTCTTTATCATCAGCGCCTTCACCTGTAGGATCGGCGGTGAGGACTGACTTGTCCCCTGCGTTTTGCTTTTCCTCCCAATTGCTCTGGTGAGCGTTGGATTCGAGTATTTCTTTTAAACAAATCGGGTATAACTTCCGGATTTTCTTGCATGGCCGCTTGTGCGCCTGAAGGTTTCTCTTCTTTTCCGGCTTTGGTTGGCGTTATTTTTCGTGTTCAACTGTGTGAATTTGTGAATTAGTTACTTTTTGTATATCGGCTTAGTTGTATATGTCTACTTGTTGTACATATTGTGAGGACCCAAAGTCGTCCCTCGGTTTGGGCTCACGGGTCCTCCGTCTCTGGAGAGGGGAGAGTGCTAGAATAAGAAGAGATTAAGATAGAATAGGAATAGATTAAGATAGAGTAGGAATAGAATAAGAATAGTTTAAGTATAGGTTAAGAGTAGAGTAGGGAAGTTTAGTTTAAGTGAGTTGGATTTTGGCCCAGTTGTCTACACAGTGCAACGAGAAAATTAAAAATTTAAAGTTCAAAACTTTCATAAGACATTAAATGGAAACAACGATTCATATATTTATTTGCTTATGCCATTATCTCCCACATTTCCCTATATAAAGAAATTCAACCTACATATTTAGTACTGATATACATTTGCTTACGCACATCTATACACGCACATACATATATTCAACATTTGTATGCTGTAATGTGAAAACCTTCACAAGTGTTGTTTTCGATTGAATCTGTATTCACCTGCGTTATTTTTTCCAAGTGAAGTATCAAAAGAAGGCTCACATCGTGTGTTTTATCCCTGAATAATCTAATAAAAAAAAAAAAAGGTATGAGGACTTGTGGATTATTATGTGCGAAAGCAAAAGAATTATAATTGCAAAAGCACAATCAATTATATCTGAAATCAACTGAACTGAGTAAAAAGAGAAATTATGGCCGAAAAGTTTGCAAGGATACATTAAATACAGAGAGCAAGAGAAACGCACAGCAACAAACACCGCTTATAGCTTTGTGAACGACCAGATTTTTCTTTTTTACTTATTCCTCCGTCATCAATTTCGAATGTGGAACTATGCCAAAGGGATCGATTCATAAGCTATGTTAACATCTTTGGATAAAATAGAAATATTTCATAAAATTGCTAAAGTCACCTAACCGCGTTTAATTCCCCTTGTGACGCTCTCTTCGACTCCTAAATACAAAAATAAAACCATTACAACATAAATCCATTGTTCGTGTGTTCAAAAAAATACATAAATAAATAAGTAAATAAAGTAAAGAAAAAAAACTTTTTTTTTCCTGGACTACATATCCTACTTACCAGCATTCATTAGCAGAAATATATTTAAAGGTTTAATCACAATTCGTTCGTTAATGTAGTTCCTATATTCTACCAAGAGAAAATTAAAGTCAGTGTCTGTTTATGGCAGGCAAATGAAATGAAGAAAGCCTTCGAATATCATAATTTGCGATATAACTATAAAGCTGCTCATCGAAATTTCCAATAATTATTCTTGCCAATACATTTATATAACCATTCGGTTTTGGTTATGGTTTTTGGCTTGGTCAAAATCTCATGCACACATACACACGCGCATACACCTATACGCAGATATATGCGAATATAAAAGGAGAGTTCGAAAGTAACATATCAACAAAAATTTGTCAATCAGGCAGCGACATCAGCCGCGACAACGACAACCAAACCCAACCACAAAATTTGGCAGCACTTGCACGTTAAGAGATTTAGATAACGAACGTCGTCAAGAACCCTTCGTCTTCATAACAATAGAAGCAAGCGCCTCAACTATAAGTAGTGCAACGGCCGATATTTCACCAGAAGGGAAAAATAAATATTAAAAAAAGAAGAAAATCATCGAAAAAAAAATTTAGAAACAAAAGATAGAAAAAAAAAATAAAAAAACACATAAAGAAGGTCGAAGAAAACATCAAAAATGTAGGAAAAAAAAGAAAATAACACAACAAAAAAAAAAGAAAAACAACAAAAAAAAACAAAACAAAATATAGAGAAAAGAGAAAATATAAAGAAGGTAAAAGAAAACATAAAAAAAATATAGAAACAAAGAGAAACTACAAAAAAGAAACTAGAAAAGTAAATAAAAAGAAAAGAATAGAATAAGAAGAGAAAAAAGGAGAGAAGGAAACAAAGAAAAATAAATACTAAAAGAGAAAAAAAAAATAAATAGAAACAACAAAAAGTAAGAAAATATCAAAGCGCCCAGGAAGTACTAACCCCAGCTAAGCTCGCGAAGCCATCCTCTCCGGCAGCTTATCGAATGTCAATATGGCGACGGAGCTCTACACCAATATCTTGACAACAGTCGACAGCACCAGCGGAATCATCCGGCTCGCCGCCCCGATTGGCGGAACACGGAGAGTTTTCCCGAAAACGGCCGTCACGGGACCCATCATCGAAGTCGTTAGCAGATGGGGGCTCAACTTTACCGGCCATAGAGAGCTACTTGCCTTCATCGAACAGGTCGAAGAGCTAGCAGAGGTATACAGCTCGACAAAGATCGCTTGCCAGCCACCATGGTGGTGATGCTACGCGACCGAGCCTTAGCATGGTACGGCAACAAAATGAACGGTGGACAACCTGGGAGAATTTCAAGGCCGACTTTCTAAAATTCTTCTTCCCACCGCGATACCTTACCCGGCTCGAAGATGACATTTGCCGGCGAAGCCAACGATCGAAAGAGAAATTCCAGGGCTACGTACTAGCTCTACAGGACATGATGCGCCATACCCTAATGTCGGAGGGCCAGCAACTAGAACGCATCTATATGAACGCACAACTTGAATATCTGTGGTATATATGGCGCCGAGACTTTACCAATTTAGACGAACTCATGGAACTCGCCAGCGACCTTGAGGCGATTCCAACGGGCAACATGCCGCATGAAGCCCACCGTGAAACACACCGGGAATAACTGCCCGTCGCCCGACGGCGTGATCTTACTACAACCCACACCTGGTAGAGTCGGGGTCCACAGCCGCCTACGAGGCCAACCTCCACGGAGAAGTGAACCGGGTAAAGTCGGGGTGCCTAGCAGCGCACGAGACCAGTCTCGCATGTCCGACGGGCAAACAATTGGATTTCGAAGAAGCAACGTCCAGTACAAGTTTTCACTCAGCGCAAGGGTCTGGTCAACACATTGCAAGCCCTATAGTGGCCAATGTTGACACGCGACTCCTACCCCTCGGCCAACAATCCGACCTACCGGTGTTGGAAAGCCAAAGGTACAAGATCGCTCACGCGACTCACCGTCAGCAAGAGCCAGACGCCACGCTCGATGGCATGGCGCCCGTATTAAAACTGCAACCAAGTTTGCCTCAGCAGCAAATACCAACAGAGACCAGTACCCAAGCATTGCCGACCTCACAGCGGATGCAAACGACGGTAACTACCAGTCCAACTCATTGAGTGCTGCCCATGCAGCAAAGGCAATGTGCACAGAGAAATGCCAATAACAACCTTAACGGCTGCTTAACGGTTGCAACAGGCCATCTGAAATCAGGTACACTTCCAGCAACAACGGTCGTAGAAAATAAAACACCAGGAAACATAAAAGTCACTGGCAACGAAAAGGAAATTCGGGAGTTAAATGAACTCCTTCACATTTACCCATACCGAACGGTATGAAGGGGAACATCAATAACGTTAGCGATCAATTGCAACAGCAGTCTGCTTTGCATAATCGACCACTACTGCAAGCGAACGTTACGAAGCATACACTATCTTCGCTTGTGGCACCCCCAGCTTTAACTTATAAAATCACTAACTTGGTAGAGAAGGCCACAAATAACGTTTCGAAACAGCAACAGCAGACGCAACCGCAACAAACCATGCCTCAGCGCAAAGGCCGCTCATCATCGAAAAAACACATTTACAAGCTCAGGAAATATCGCACATTGAAGGAAATCTATAGGTAGATGGGAGCTGTAGGTGATCACTGTCGGCTGTCGGGAGAGTGGGCAGCCGAACAGTCCAGCCGCCGACGTACCCGTAGGCGCTGAGGAGCATCTACCCCGCCGAAGCCTTCTCCTCCAATAGGCCAGTCCAGAAGGCGTATCATGACGTGATAATAATATCGCCAACGTGTACACAAAGAACGCCAACGGCAACAGGTGGCTATCGCCGTTAACACAAAGCTGTTACAGATACCACTGCCGCAACAAACTCACCGTAGAAATACAACACCACAACAATCACAGCCACATCCAACCACGATTGCGTCATAATAGCGTCATCAACAAGTTTAAGCAACAGTCTTACAACAACAAATTATACCTCAACTTGCGTCTCAACAACAACGTCATCCATGTAATTACCAATAACAACGAATCCCGAATCAACGATCTCAACAATACCAAATGCAACAATAACAATGTTTAATGTCTTGCTATATAACGACAACAGCAACAACAGCGACAAAACAAACGACGGCAACTGCCGTTAATCGTCGGATACCCCAATTAACAAATAACGACAAATTTTTTTCATCGCCAATATGTCTAAACCCACCTGCGACTCCGACTTCGTTATCCCCCACCTGTCAATTACGACTTTCGCGCTGACCATGCAAAGGACGTCGTCGCCATCGTGATTGGCACCGGCGTCATCGTCGTTGAAACTGTCACTTCAAAACTCACCTTCAATGGTGAATTTCGGAAATCAATTAACCACCGTCACACCGTCGTTACAAAATTATAACAACAAATAATATGACTGATAATATTTGCAACAACAAAACAACCATAGCAATAATCAACAACGGTTGCAACAATCGCCGCCACATATGAGCACGTCATCAACGAATAAGTCCAAATATTATCAGTCAACGGTAATCCAACCAATTAAGCCTACATCAACAACAGCTAATACTTCAGCAGAACCAGCCAAACTGGAACTACTTTGTTGTTAATCAACCGGACGTTACACAATTAACAGAACAACAACAACCCAGCCAAAACACAGCGATGATCCCGGCCAGAAACAACTACCCTCACATCAATCGTCAGCGGTAATATCGCGATCGCCGTCGGCAGCGGTTTCCGGAGCCGTTGTCATGTGACAACAGTGACATCCGCCCACGATTCTACATACGATAAACGACAAAATCACGGGCACAATCCCCCCCAAGTCAAGGGTCTGCCAACCAAACGTGCGCCCAGAGTGGCCAAAGTTGACGCAACCCGTACCTCCCCGGCCAACGGTGCGGCCTCGTAACGTCGGAAAGCCAGAGGTACCAGAACACTGAAGGGACCAATAACCAACAACTAACGGCCAACGACCCGACACGCCAATGTCGGAAAGCTGAAGATGTCAACAAAATAACAGCACCTTGCTCTGCTCAGGCAACCGGCTCTGCATTATCATAATAATAAAACGACAGCACGCTGCAACAGGCTCCGCATTGTCAGAATAACAATCTAACGGCACCCTGCTCTGCCCAAGTACCAGGATCTGCGTCATGACCGGAAGTCCCAACGTAACAGCTGCCCATGCAGCCACGCTTGACCCAACTATAGCAGCAAACCG